>SGPM01000021.1:0-152148 GCA_004802725.1 Antrodiella citrinella
TCATCGGACACTCTCGGACCTATTTCGGGCCTCTCCCTTACACTCCTTTCTACGTTCGAGTACCTCGGCCTACCTCTACGACTCCTCCCCAAACGCCCTTACGTGGTACCCCTCTGCCAGGAGTTCTCCCATTGTTGGGTGTGTTCTCCCGCGCTTAGGAGCCCGTCTGGTGCATCATCGCCGAAATATGGACCATGGATCTGAGTCGCGTAACAACGCCGAGGAAGTTGCCGGTCACTGGCATTCCTACGGCAACCAGGTCTGAGCTCGAAATATCTGCAAACGGCTGCTCGGCGCTGTATATATCTGAACGACTCGGAGTAGCGAGTAGCGTACTTGTTCGTTCACGGAAAGCTAAATGCGCGAAAATGACAGTCTTTAAGCGCTGATTCCTTTTTGAGACGCTCACAAGTATGCCGCTCCTTCGGAGCGGCTGGTTTACAGGCCTACATTCCCACGTTGATCTTTTTAATCTTAAATTCCCGCGGACAGTTACCCGAACTGCCCACATCGTTAACCGTTTCCGCACGACCATTTCCAGTATGCCCATGTCGGATACAGTGCTGATGTTGAATGAACACTCGTTGATGATTTTGGCGTTGAGAGTTCAAGCAGCAATCAAGCATCGACCTCCTCTTGATTCTTCCCAATCCGAACATTGGCACAACCGTCTGCGCACAGAACTCGTAAGTTCTCAGATTTATTCACCACCTGACGAAGACAACTGACTGTCGCCAAGGCAAAGGCGGCCAACCTTTCTGAGCAGCCGGGTACTCGGTTGCACAAAACTTTACTAGCTGCATGTCACACAATGAAGTATGCTGGTCGGTGGGACGACAATCTCTACAGCGATGCGTTGAGATTGTTGGAATTTGATTCCCAAGGGTTGCTGTTGCCACGGCTGTATGATGACCTGGTCTTGGCAGACCGTTGGTGGGAGGATCTCCCAGTCGCAGAGAATGCAACAAGCGGTAAGGGCTGCGATTACAGGTGGAAATCAGGACCTGATGGCTCCATTCACAATGTTCTCTGCAGACTATACATCAGCGATTGGCTTTGACAAGGATGCCGTCGATTTCCCTCTCACCCCTGATATGGTGGCAGCCGCGATGACAGCGATGATGAAGGCCGGAATCGAGACGAACATTAGAGATGTTTTCCAACGGCAACTCAGCGAAATGCGTAATCTTCAACGGATGCAAACGGACCAAAAAGCACACCAGCATCGGATTAACCTCGCACGGGTGAAAGAAACATTGGACAGGGAGCTTGATGAAGCGAAGAAAGAGCAACTAGAGGCACGTGAGAAGCTAGTTGCGCTGAGGGAGGAGTTGGCTGGCACACCCAGTGCTGCTGTGGGTAAACAGCCGAACTAGCAGGGGGTCATGAGAAACATGAAGTGGATTGTCAGTTGTTAGTAGTTACATGCGTTGTTACATGCGTTTTTGTCCGTACACACACCCGACATAATGCGCACACCACTCAGTGCGTTACTGTGTGTAAACGCATTCCCTCAAGGTTCATTCACGTTGAGGCTCCCAGCCCCGACAACTAGCGGGCCGTCTGGAAGGAGACGACTTTGTCGACTTCGCCGGCGGCGATGCTTGCTTGTTATTCAAGCACGACGCTACCCGACCATCCTTTGCTCTTTGTTTTCTAACCTTGCTGCAGATCCTGCACGATTTCAATGTCGTTTCTTCTTGGTCCTGCTGCTCTTCTCAGACCACTATGCCTCTGGGGAGGCGACAAAATATCTGACACGGGCGACTCCGAGACAGGGAACAGGCTTCAGCCTTCGCTCTTTTCCGGCTCATCTTCACCCTCTCAAACTTCTCCAAGTCTCTTCAAGTCCACTTTTTCAGAGGGATTCTCCGGCAGCAGCAAAAGTATTGCTGATAGGTGAGACAAATTACAATTGCTACGCTATCGCAATGGTTGAATATCCTGAATCTGCCATCAGGACCTCAAAATTCAGGAAAGACGACTGGCTGACAGGTATCTCTGCGCGGATCAGTGAACAGCTCGAGAAGGTACGAGATGGTCTCAAAGTGATCCACGCCAAAGACGAAGCTGCCGACGCTGCTACCGGCGACACACAAACTGCAGTGGAAGAGACGCAGGAAATTGTCAGAACATCCTTCAGTGACTGGGCAGAACAGCTACGCAACTACTGCGAGACCACCTACAAAGCTACCGAAATCACCAGTATCGCTACAGTGACAACGGTATGTCAGTTATGCCGAAACCACCTCTCACGTTATCCTTATGATATCTTTTCAGGTTGAGAAAACTTTTAAATCCCTCGGGTCTATCGCGGAATTCGTCTCGAAACCAGACTGGAATCGAACCCTATCACCGCATTCTACGTCTGGGGCATTTACCCCGGGAAATCACCCCGTCCATCCAAAATATTCCCAAGCGCCAGCAAAGGCTCTCTCATCGTCACAGCCATCAGTAACAGTCACTTGGTACCTGGCGCCCTGCCTTATTTGTCTCGCGTACTATGATACTTCGAAATATTATACTCAGCTTCTTGTGTGTTCGAACTGTTCCAAAGCTCCACATTTGTGTCGAAAGCGTTGGAACAACGTAGGAGAATATTGAGTTCACTATACATTGAAGAGGTTATATCATGCTCTCTGGCTACACTCCAAAAGTCTACAGAAGTGCTCGGAGAGGGTACATATTCACATCTACTACCTACTCGAGCGGAACTACGGGCACAAAAGTGTTTGTATGAAGGCTAAGTACATCCTATAAGTTTTGGTGAGACTGTATGGCGCACGGCGTACGGCACGCGCCGAGGTCTGATAATGACTTCTCACCTGTAATGAACATGTATACGCTATGGCCAGGCTTATGCGGCGGTATCTGTGAGTCTAGGTCGCGTGAGGTACGAGCGCGAGTGTAGTCTACGTTAGGCGGGGGGCGCTAAACGCCAGCGTACCTCTTCCTCTCTACCATCGCCGTACCAGCAGTCTGATATAGCTGCGTACGGCCTGCTTCGACCACCCACCTTCCCCTCCTGTATCTCCTCTTTTTTGTTCTTTGAACAAATACCATTGCTCACGCGGCTAATACAAAGCCAGCTTTTCACGGCCGTGAACGTTCAACTTCGCATGTCTCACTCCTCCGGCACCAAGTGTTCAATTCCGACGTAACGCAGGGGATCAAAGCTCGTTGCGAGAGAGATCAACAACGCTTGTGAGTATTTTGTCTCACTCATGTTAGTTCTGTCCCCCATGCCCGACGCGTCCGTTCTTCTATGCTCGCCGTTTGAGCCTGTGTTATTATATGGAATTCAGGTGGAGCTAATAGTACATTGTGCCGTGTAACCTAGTACTAGTCAACGTTCTTTTCAATGTAGGCAGTATTCATTGCTAAATTATTCCATCCTTTCTTCCCGGAGACTCGACAGTTCAAGAGTGAGAAAGAGGCTTTGCTCCTACTGCAAGCGAGCGATGGTCCGTGCGCACGTCAGCCAGGGTATAAAGAGGACGCCCCTTCCACCTGAACAACTCATACTTACCTTGATGGCACAAGCCCCCTCACCTACCTGGGTGTGTGGGCCGTAGGGGTCTTCCATAGCACGGCGACCTTGTCCCCAGAGGAACCCTGCGGTTTGTATGGGCTCCGGCTCATGCACCGTCTCAATATTTTCCTGTTCTGCTTCGGCCCTCGGGCTGGGCAGGCCTTCTTTTTTTCGCTCTTTACCGGCACTAACCCTAACCCTAGGATACTTGTAACCTCCTATATAAGGATCGTGTACTTCCATACATGGGATACTACAATGAATAAAATTATGTAAAGTGACATCATCAATGAGGACTGACGTTCTCCCACAACGACGACCATCTTCAAAGCTATGATTCACAGACTATGACTTGGTACACTGCACCGCTGAAGTTTGCAGCGACTCCAGTGTCGCTGCTCACACTCATCATTTACGCTGTCGTATTCATCTCCGTTCTCGTCAATGACCAAACTCCTGACATTCCAAAAAATGAGGACGGACTGAATTTAGAGGGCGCATTCCGTGATCTTCAAACGGTGAGTATTATCAAAGTTACGGCATGTCGACTGATTGAACTATAAACCTTGAACAGCTTACCGCGCGCCCACACCCGTGTACCTCTCACGAGAACGACGACGTCCGAGCTTTCTTGCTACAACGCGTGTATGATATAACATCCAAGAGCGACTACATCGAGGTCGCCGACGACACGACCTCCGCCGCGTCGTACAGCGGGGTGTACTTCGAAGGCACCAACATCCTCGTGAAAGTGGAAGGTACCGACCCCGGGCCTTCCACGGCAGGCGACGGTGTTCTGTTTTCAGCTCATTTTGATTCCGTATCCACGGCTTATGGTGCTACCGACGATGGAATGGGCATCATCACAATCCTGCAGTTGATTGAGTACTTCTCGGTTCCGGAGAGACGACCGCGGAAAACAGGCGTGTTCCTCCTGAACAATGGCGAAGAAGATGGACTGAACGGAGCACATCTGTTCTATGAGCACCCGTGGTCGAATTTGACGTCTGTTTTCGTCAACTTGGAGGGCGCAGGTGCAGGAGGGTACGTGTCATTCATGTCAAGGCATTATATTAGTGCTGACAAGACTTCTCAGTCGTCCTCTGCTGTTCCGTTCGAGCAGCTTAGGCCCCGTGCGAGCGTTCACGGCTGAGGGTGTAGGACACCCAAGCGCAAACGTCATTGGAGCTGACGCTTTTGCCAGAGGTGTTGTCCGTAGTCGAACAGATTTCCAGGTATACCACCAGGGAATCGAAGGACGAACCAAAGGCATGGAGGGCGTAGACGTCGCGTTCTACCAGAAGCGGTCTGTATACCACACCCTGCAAGACTCTATTCCCGGTATGGGCAGCGCGGAGGGTAAGAAGTCGTTGTGGGCTATGATGGATATGGCGAGAGGCGCAGGCGAAGCATTACTCAATGGAGACTTTGGTGCTGAAGACGGCGGCGTGTATTTTGATTGTAAGTACAGAGTCCTTGAAAGGATGGATGCGCTGATTTCATTCGACAGTGCTAGGAAATACGCTTTTCGCATTCCCGCGACAGCATCTCTTCATCGCCGATGTTGTGTTACTCGTTATAGGACCCATATCCGTACTCGTTCTACTGGGTTGGGTGCTTGTCCTGTCTCAAAGGCATACCAGTGCGTAAATATGCACTCTCTAGAGATCACACTAAAATGTAGCATTTTAGATGCCGGTCAGCCTGACCAAGACACTGATACCTGGACAAAGATCAAGAAAATTCTCATTGCTGCTCTTGGCTGGGGCCGTTTCTGGATCGCACTCGCAATTGGCATCCTCGCCCAAGTGGGTCTCGTGGCGGGATACGTGGCCCTCAACCCATTTGTGCGTTATGCTGTCCATTTATATCGTCGTTTGCTGAGATTTTCTTGCAGGCCGTACACTCATACCCCGCAACCGTCGTTACTGCTGCCCTCACACTTTCATACCTGGCGCTTGTGGTACCATTCGCCGTTTTCCAAATATTCTTCCCGTCTCCGCCATCGTCCCAGAAGCTCGCTGCGATTTTGGAGCTTTACTTCCTCACTTGGGTGTTCCTCGTTATTGGCACTTTCCTCGTGAACAAGATGCAGCTAGGCGGCACCTACCTCATCACAGGTTGGTATATTTGCTCCTGGGTCGCTACTCTCATCGCCCTATGGGAAGGCGCCGAAAGGGCGAAGAGTGGAGGCGAAGAAGGTGGGAAAGGCGAACTGAACTTGGTTGGTGAACCCAGGCCTGAAGATGAGGACGTTGGCGAACGACGATTAGTCCGAGGTGTACGCTACGAACGACTGGCCGAGGATGAGAACGACCCTGCTGCTCGGGCCGAGTCTCCCACCGAAACTGCGCCGACTGAGATAACCCCTTTGATGCACCAGCACAGACGGAGCTCTGATGGAGGACATGAGTATGTCGCTGGAGTCGACGGCGCGTGGACGAGAGTCGGCAACGGGAAGGGCGCGAACGCTGGGTACGACGAGACAGGGTGGTGGATCCCGCAGATGCTTGCGTTGGTTCCACTTCCTGCCTTGCTGGAATTCCAAATCCTGGTTCTTCTGGTGCATTCGCTTGGGAACACGATGGTGGACGGCAGCAGTCCTCTTTTTGGTGAGTGTTTATCGCATGTCGTGTCTCGAAAATTACTCACCCGTCGGCGTACAGTCTATGCCATGATATCCGCGTTGTCGGTTCTGATTATGCTGAACATCACGCCGTTCGCACATAGGATGCGCTGGGACTTCACACTCGTTGTCATGGTGGTTTTCGCTATCATGATCGCCTTCTCATGGACGGCCTTCCCGTTCACTCGGGAGGCACCTTTGAAGCTTTTCTTCCAGCAGCGTCTTGAGCTGGAGCTGCCAACGCAGGCCGCTCCCCATGGATCTATCATCACTGCGGAGACGTTCCTCACTGGTCCACTTGGCTATATCGACCCTCAGATTGTCCCCCTCATCCCCTCATCTTCTGGCAAGGAGATTACTTGCTCGACGGACAACGAGTTGCGCCAAGGCTTGCGAACTTGCAAGTGGGATTCCCGTAGTCTACTTCCGTCACCCGGCGTTTCCACCGATGCAGACCTCGTACCGAATGATTTGACATCGCAGGGTACACGTGCTTCCGACTGGCTGCATGGCACATTCACGCGCAACTCGGCCTCTAACGCGACCGTCTCTATTCGAGGCGTCAACTCTCGTACCTGCCGTATTGCCTTCGACACTCCCATCTCAGCGTTCTACGTTCACGGCTCCTCCGGCCTCACGCAACCCGGGCACGAACTCTACCCAGGACACAGCGAGGTGATCCTATGGAGTCGCGAATGGGACAAGGAGTTCGTCGTGGACGTCCAGTTCAACGGGACCCTCGGCACACTGTTGGAGGGTCGGGTGAGTTGCAGTTGGGCGGAATATGCGACGGCGACGGCGGGGAGTACGTGGGCGGCGAAGAGTGCGCAGATCCCGGCGTTGGAGGAGGTAATTAGGTTCTTGCCGGTTTGGGCTCTGCCGACGAAGTGGACGGTTGGGCTCGTGGAGGTTGGGGCGAGGTTCTCGGTGTGATTTATTTTCTGAGAGACAATTGGAATTCTGGGTTTATTGTTTCTGTATCATACTATGTAACGTACGTTTTGAATTTTGGACAAAAGAACTCTGAGTACGCGTAAACATCGTGCGATCGACTTGAGCGGCTACTGCACTGAGTCATTTCGCACCACCATGTTACGCTTGTTTCACTGTTCCACCTTCAATGCTCAAGTCACGTAGTACGTAGTACTTCACAAAAATGGTGCTACGTAGGGTTCTTTCCTCTAGAAATCAGGTTCCCCGAGTGCGAAATTTCAGCTCGTCACCAACCGAGCCTCCGCTTCCGATCTTGCGTATAGTCAAGTCTTCCATATACCCTTTAGGTGCAGGCGCATCCTCGCGCCCTCTCTTCCGCGACGCCTCATGGACGATTAACTCAGACGATGCATGGGCAGTCCTCAGCGTCGGGTCCAGCAGCGGCAAGACGTCCCTCCTCCAAGCTCTCCTAGGCCACCTACGAATCTCACCCCCTCCCCCTCCGCCCGATGGCTTATTCCCATTCTTACGCGGCCGAGACACGCACAAAAGTGTCTCGTTGGTCAGTTTCGCGCATAGGTCGCGTGCTGCGGGGGGCGCGTTCGTCGATTTCACGGCGAGGTACGGTGCGGTGCGGGAGGAGGATAAGCGGACGTTGCGGGAGACGTTCTTCCCTGAGACGGCGAAGCCGTGGCATAATCTCGCCGTCCCTACGTTCCACTCGTACCCGGAGATCAGCTTGGAGGAGCAGGTGGATAAGGAGGGGGAGAGGGTGCGGAGGGTGCTGTTTGAGAGGTTGTCGGAGGAGTTGGGGCTGAGGACATTCTTGGATTTACCGACCGTGGCGTTGAGTAATGGGCAGACGAGGAAGGCGAGGATCTTGAAGGCGTTACTTGAGCAGCCGGAGCTGCTCATCTTGGACGAACCTCTCAGTATGTCGTGTTTTCCCTCCCAGATGAACCCCAACTGATCAATTTGTTCTGTAGCTGGTCTAGATGCTCCTACTCGCGGACTCGTGCTGTCGATACTTCAAGCACTTCACACTGCGCCGGAATCACCGCACATCATTATAGGGTCGCGTTTGCAGGATCCCCTGCCGGATTGGACGACTCACTTAGCGTTAGTCCAGAGCGACGGGCTGGTACAGACAGGTCGAAAGGAAGAGGTATTGGCATCTCTCAATTCTTCGTCACAAGGCTGGACTCCCCCCATCGATACGACTCACGCCGAGGTCAAAGAAACGGAGGATGAGATTCTCATAGACATAGACAACGTGAATGTCGCATACGGCGATCGCAAGGTGAGGGAAATCTACCTACGGATTTGATGCACATAGACTAACTTAGAGTACTTCATCAGGTCCTGAAAAACATCAACTGGAAAGTGCGAGCCAACTCTCGCTGGCACCTCTTAGGTGCCAACGGCGCCGGAAAGACCACTCTCCTCGCTATGCTCACGGGGGAGCACCCACAATCCTTTACCCAATCCGCCCGCCTCCGTCTCTTCTCTCGCCCACGATCCAAGTGGCCTACACCCCATTTGCACGCGCGGATCGGGAGGGTCTCGCCGGAGCTGCATAACGCGTATCCGAGACGACCTGGGGTGAAGGTGTGGGACGTAGTCGGGACGGCGTTCGATGGCGGGTTCGTCCCGAGAGGGAGGAGACGCGTTGGGTTAGCCTCGGATGGGCAGGACCTGGAAGATGGAGGAGAAGAGGAGACGGAGAGGATTGAGAGGATGTGGCATGTGCTTGAAGGGCTGGGGCCAACTGCCTGGAGTACCAAACCAGACCAGGACGTTGTCGTAGACCGAAAAGCAGCTCAAGAGTTCGCTGAGCGGATGTTCATGGACCTTTCTCCCGGGGAACAGTCGGTTGTGCTACTGATGCGCGCGTTGGTCAATCGGCCACCGTTGGTATTGCTGGACGAAGCGTGGGCCGGCATGGACGAGGGGATGGTGCGGGCTGCTAGAAGGTACCTTCGGACTGGTGGAGGATTGTCTGATGGTCAGGCGTGTATTGTCATCAGCCATTGGGAGGATGAGGTCCCTTGGAACTGGGAAGATGGTGTGCGGCGCTTTCAGCTAGTAGATGGGACTGGACGGGAGCTCTCTAAGCCCGCCTCATAGCTACGGACCAACGACAACTGAATCGATGACCCTTCGCTCGATGTATGGTCAGTAAATCTGGCCGAAGTCGTCTGCGACTAGCTTCGTCGTCGGAGTCTGGCTTCGCGACTCGCGACAGAGCGGGAGGGCGGACGTCCAGTTGGGTTAGGGTTGGACCCATAACTACCAACAAAATGAAACGCCCGGACTCGGATGACCTTAAGTAGATCCCTTCCAAGATTTCCTTAAATCAGACCCCCTGTCCACGAACACGCTTGTATCAACACCTCATGTTCAACATTTCACCGCGCACATGTCCTACTGTAGCAGAGACCGATATGTGGCTGCCCGATTTTTGGAAGTCGAGGCAGGACGCGTTGGTATCTCGTGGGTATGAGATCAGAGAGCCGCAACCTTATTGGGGGAGTAAATACGTGACGTGTCCGAAGGTGCGTTCAAATCTCCTTTCTCCTCAGTCAGTGGTCATAAGTCTCGGTGCGAGGACAGAGTCATCAAGACACGGCACAGTGCTTCATCCTGATCGCAGCACGCGCGCGAGACAGCGAAAGAGTGATGATCGAGCGACTGGGGTCACGGTCCCAGTCCTTCCTCGTCCAAACGAAATTGCCTCGAGATTCATGGAATCACTGTGTACCAGTCTACGACTCGTTCGCCGATCCTCTGGAGCCGGGGGCCTGGTCGTACATCGTCACGCCAGTACGGGAACGACACATCTCGATGGTTCTTCATCGCGTCAAGGATATTGTTATACTCCTCAACCAGCTGCTCGAGGTGCGTGACGGTTCGTCGTGGTGTCACTCACCTGTTCCTGACGGCCCTTTCCTTCGCAGGGGCTGGTCTTTTTGCACGAGAACGGGATCACCAGATGGTACATCTGCTCAGAAGAACCACGTCACATCTCGCAGCTGACATTTTTGACAGCCGCCATTGTATACCCTGGCAAGTCTCTTGTGACTCCCGTCACTGGATCACTGAGAACCGCAAGTGGTGGCAGTCGTCGTTCCGCAAGGACGAGCCTACACCTGTCTTCTACTTCGACTCCCTGTGTCATCCATACGGTGAGATCAACGAAGACACACGAGAGGACCCACATCCAAGCGAGAACCACGACTTCGATCCAAACTTTCTTCAGATGGATGTCAGCTGCTTCGCGGAGATGGTCAGAGAATGCTCGTACTTGGTATGTGTTTATTTTTCGCGTATTTCATGGGTGTCTACTCATGGTCGCCCGTTGTTTCTGTCGTATAGGGGATATCAAACGTCGACTTCGTTGTTCCCCTTCTACGCGCCATGTCCAATTGCACCGTCGATGCTCGAGGTGCCCTGAAGATGTGGGAGAGTATACGGGGTCAGTTGGTACCTCACGATCTCAACAAAACTTTAGTCTTTGGGTGGCACGGTGATGAAAGTATGACCGCGTAAGCTTTTCTGGGGATTCTGGGGCGGGGGCTGGATTGAGTTCGGTTGGTTATAGAAGTGCTCGCGTACTGGTCTACGAACCAAGCGCATATTCGAGCAATGGGGGTCGATTTACCTCCCTGGATACAGCGATGCCATGGAAAACTGCTGGATAAATATAATGTCCATTTCACAGTTCAGAGATTTAGGGCACAACAACCAAAATTCGATACAAAATGGACTCACAGAAAGATTTGCTCCATTGCAATCGTTAGAGTGCTGTGACGTTAAAGCACACGCTCAAACTCCACCTCGTGCTTATGAGACACTGCGACCTGTATAAGAAGCATTAAAAGAGTTGAGTATATAGCCACGATGTTTCATTGCGTACATACCAAGTTGTTCCCGGATTGTATCTTCAAGATCATGAGCCGCCCATCCTTGTAAAATTCCAGGTCGCGACCTTGCTTGTGAAATAGGCGCCTGAAGTTGCCGTAGGCAAGCGACACACTCTCTTGTGTTCGCGGCTCATTGACTACCGACTTGTCTCCTCCATGTAAGTAGTATGAGTACTCTGGCTCTGACGCGGCAAGTGTCCTCCTCCTTGCCACCGGGACCGCCTGGTCCATGACACCTCTGTCGGTGTAAATACCCCCGTCGTCGCAGATGGAGAGCAAGAGCGGGGAAGATTGGATCTTAGTAGACTGGAACTGGTGCAAGAGAGCCTTAGATTCGACATCAATAGATACGTGGCAATGATGCTGCCATCGGAAGAGAATGATACCAGCTGGCCATCCACATCTTGGCACTGCAACCCGGTGGATCAATATTGCTTGAAAGCATTGTGAGGTACTGAGGGTCGTCCGCTAATTTTCGGAGATCCCAAAGGTAAACAAACGATTTATTACCCACGACGATGCAAGAAACAGCAACGATGTCATTGCTAGACCGTACGAGCTTCCATTTATCGTCTGGATCAAGGAAGTGCCAGCACCGGTGCCAATGGCAGAGTCTAGATACAGGTATCAGCATCATCCTAGTCGGAAGAATCGCCTATTGAATATGGAACATAGCTCACCGCACGTTCAAGCTTCCGTGTGGTGCTCTGTGCTTTTCATTGACACTACGTGCTACCAGTGGTACTGGGAGTATTTGTGATAACCATGGCGGCGATTTGACGGTGATGGTCGTCTACTTACACAGTATCGAATCGCGGTGTTTCGGTCCTCTTGCCAGCCTGAGTGGATGTGTGCAATATTCGTTGATCTGAAAAGACTGCCTCGTCGTCGTCATGCACGATTGGCGCCGCCTCCAGAAAGTTGCCTTCCCAAAGCGGCCGGAACGTCGGAGTTTAAAACTACATCTTGACCTCCTCTCACGGTGTTGCTTGTAACTTGGAGGTAGTTGCATGCATCGAGCATGAATGTCCGTCGTATTTCTTGCCATCCATCCTCTTCGAGCTCGTTGTTGACTCTGTGTTGACATGCAGAACTTGCTCAGGACTCTCACCGAGCTCCAGTCCAAGTCTTCCCAACAGTCCGACCTCAAGTTACTGCTTACCACAGTCAAGGAAGCGCGCGTGAGTGGCTCTAGTCGGAAATGCGCATGTAGTACTCACTCATCTATGTTTTAGAGGCAAACCCTCGAAAGCAAGCTTGCGGACCCATTCTATGACTCCTTGGAGGGCTTGCTGCTTGATTTGAGGACTGTGACCATCGTGCGTACTACTCTCTGTCTTCAATGACATCACTGTATAACGGACTGTTCGTGCAGGACAACCGAGATGCGGAGGCCTTCCTCAAGCCAGTACCCAAGACGGAGTATCCAGACTACTTTGATGGTAAGTTGTACATATGCGCTCGAATACGTGGTAGAAGGTTGAACGCCGTTACAGTCATTACCACTCCGATGGACCTCCAGACCATGCTCCGGAAGGTGAAGAACAAGGCGTATAAATCGAAAAGGGAGTTTCAGGATGATTTGGACTTGATATGGTCAAACTGTTTCGAATACAATGCCACCGAGGTACGTCATGTTTACTTTCGGGCCACGCGTTAGAGTCTGACATTCGCCACAGAATCATCCTCTACGACTATGTGCTACGCGTCTGAAAGACAAGGCGACGAGGCTGCTCAAATACATCACGGATCGCAAAGACAGGACCGACCCATTGATTCCCGGAGATATCGCAGCGCGTGGCGTCGCGTCCAGAGTCAACGGCACGACGACTCTGAACGGCCTCACAAGCCTCGCTCGGGCTCGTTCCACCCAACCATCCAAGTCTCCCAGTCCTGTGAAGGTGCTCTCTGAGAACCTGGAAGGACAGTCACACCGAGATGTGCCGTTCTCGGAGTCGCTGGCGATCGACCGGACGCAAGCTGGGATGACCACTTTCCGACAGCTTGATCACGACCTGGAAGTTAGGCTAGCCAGCATGAATTTGGAGAATGGCTTTCAGCCTTGGGGGCCTAGTCTGGAGGATCGGTTGCGGTCGTTTGGTCGGGGCACGGAAGATGAGGTCGGAGAGGGAGATGGTGATATGTTGCTGCAGACGTACGACGGTGACCTCGGGGAGAAGCGCAAACTGTGCGTATGTTTGTTCGATTCTTGCAATCGTCTACCTTAACTTTTTCCTACTAGGAATGGATATGCTGACCACCGACCTCGCAAGCGTGCGCGTACGCTGCCTGAGGACAATGACAAGGACCTGGTGGACCTCTGGTGGGACGCTATGGGATCCGAAGAGCTGATTGGGAATGGATTGCCTAGTCTGGAATACGTCTCATCGGAGCCCGTGCCACTTGCTTCATCCTCTTCCCAGCCTCTTCCGTCCGCATCACAACCTCAGCTCGGCCGAACGAAGAAGCGGAAGAAGAAGCCCGCTGTTGCCCAACCCGGGACACTACTATACCACATGAACAATAATATCAAGACGATGCGGAAAGTCAGGAGCACACACGCCAAATTCTCTGCGCTTACTAGTCAGACGAACGAGGATGGCAGCGTGCAACCTCCTGAGTTCTTGCCGTCTGCTGGTGAGGAACTGGATGAAGTGATAGACGAGCAGCCTTGGATACCGAAGGGGTCTGGCATCGATATCGGTGCAGAGGATGCTGACGCGTGTTTGCATTGGGCTGGATCCAAGATTTTAGAGCACGGTGGATTTCAGGGTGGGTCATCCGAAGCTTTCAACGACGTCCATTGAGTCTCACATCTTTCACTCAGGAACTTCAAGGCTCGCGCTGGATGTTCTAGCTGGCGTCGCTTCCGAGTTTTTCATGAATGTTGGACGCACTATCCGGTTTCTCTCGGACAAACATGCGAACAGGATGTCGGCGGAGGAGATCATCCTACATACCCTGTTCGAGAGTGGAACCGCGAAGGTTTCGGAACTGGACCGTTACGTTAAGGATGATATAATACGATACGGGAGTCGGTTATCTGAGCTGGAGAAGAAGCTAGCTAACGCTTATAGCGATGCTGTAAGTGCTATTGACTGCATCAGCACGGCGTCACTGATTATGATTGTTGCAGACTACTGTGGAAGCTTGGGATGATGACGCCCTGTTCAAGATGGAAGACGAGGAGGAAGAGGGAGAGTTCGTCATGGGTAACTTTGCGGATTCGTTTGGTGACGATTTCCTCGGTCTGCGCGAACTCGGTATCGCGGCCGAATTCGGATTGTCGTCTCTCAGCGTCCCCAAGAGGCTACTCAAAGGCAAGAACAAAGGGCCAAAAGAAGGGCCTGCAGCGTACGTCCTTGTGAATTCTCATTCTCGTAAGATACTGATCTCATGTCTTGTTTCTCAGTGCCAAACCCTCCGAACCTCCTCTACCATTCCCGCTTCCTCCACCGTTCATTCTCATTGATTCCGAGAACGTGGAGAACCAGATCGGTCTGCTCAAACCATACTACCAACAACGCATTGCAACACTGGCGCAACAACAACCGCCGTTACAGCCTCCGCCTTCACCTTATCAACCTCCAGGGTATGGGTTTCCTGCGCCTACGCCCTATCCACCTCTACCACCACCTATCGTTGTTCTCCCGGACGACCCCCCGAACCTGGCACACACGAAGATTGGGCCTATCGGACAGGTCATCAAAACCACGCCAGCCACCTCGTCCAAGAAGAAGTCGAAGGCGAAGGCGAAGGTCGAGAGCGGTGGCGGCGATGCAGGCGGTGGAGGAGGCGTAGACGCGTACGTCGATGGAGGACTAGAGACACCCGTTATGACGCCGCACGCGCATCTGCCTTCAGAGTCGCCGAAGAAGCCCAAGGGTGGAGGTGCGGCGGGAGGCAGTTCAGGTAAGAAAAAGAAGGCGGTGGACCCTCCGCTGCCTGCTGTTGTTCTGGCTAGTGCGTGAATCGGCGATCGGTGTTGGGTGCTGAGGCTTCTGGTATTGGTTTGGTGTAACGTATTGTACTCATCTATGGGACTATCTTCCTGTTGGAATTTATTGTAGCTTTACAAGAAGAGGCTGTGCTGCTGTGTGTCTGAACCGCATGTGCTGGCGCTTGCTGCTTTCCTCCACCAAAGCTGTCCACAAATACAGCAGCTCTGTTAGATCAATTATCCGCAGAATCGCTTTCCACCCAATCCCACCGTACCCGCCCATCGCAGTGCTATCAAACCCGATATAACAGCCTCGAATGGCGTGCCCGGGGTCTAGCAGAAGAGACGATATGACTCCCAACGTACGCCGCCCAAATGGGAACGGCTGCAGCATATCTGTTGTTCGTTTCGGCATTGCCAAGGGGATCGTCAACTTTTAGTCTAATCCTGTGCTGAGCTTGGATCCTGCTCTCCCAATCCTTTATATTCTCCAACTCCAGGTCAGTTGTGGCTGCTTTTCATCCCACTACCAGAGAAGCGCTCAGCTTCTCATTTCTTTCCTCTCGCACGACCATCTCCTTCTTTTCACGAACAACCAGATAATCATGTCTTACGGAGGCGTAAGTTCCAGCGGATTCGCCTCTTCGCCGACGCAGCATCTAACAGCGATCTCGTAGTACCCTCCCCAACACGGTCACAGCACACCCGCCCCCGGGCAGCACCCAGCTCCGGGCTACGGCGCGCCTCCCCCTCAACAGGGCTACGGGGCTCCCCCGCCCCAACAAGGTTACGGCGCACCCCCTCCTCAGCAAGGTTACGGCGCATCACCACCACAGCAAGGCTATCGCTCCCCTCCTCCTCAGCAATATGGTGGTGGTGGCTATGGTGGAGGATACGGCCAACAGGCTCCCGGACCAGGCGGGTTCGCGGGTGGGCCGCCCCCGTCCGCGCCTCCCGGCGCAGACCCTCAGTGAGTGCTCAGATGGTGCCGATCGCGGTGTGTGGTTGAGACTGAGATGGGTTGGCAGGCTTTGGGGATGGTTCACTGCTGTGGATACGGACAGATCGGGGCATATCTCGGCGCATGAGCTGCGTGAGTATTGATACTCGTTCGCTTTGGAATCGTTGCTGATCGCTTTGGTGTGTAGAGAAAGCCCTTGTGAACGGAGATTGGACTCGTGAGTTCTTTTCGCTGCATTATTGGGTAGTTATTGAATAAAAGTGCTTTTTCCAGCCTTCGATCTTGACACCGTCAAGCTCCTCATGACCATCTTTGTGCGCGCAACATTTCGGTTAAGTGTGATTCTGATTCTGACTGGGCGGCGTTATAGGACACGGACAGGAGTGGAACCATTGCTTTCAACGAGGTGCGTCGCACGTATTACTTCGCCATCAATCGCGGTACTCATCGTGCTCGTTGTGTAGTTCGCAGGTCTATGGAAGTACATCAAGGTAAGACACGCTGGCTGTCATACCGCCTGATCATCAACCAACAACATGAACTCCACAGGAATGGCAAGGCGTCTACAAGCACTTCGATAAGGACCGCTCAGGTTCAATAGACGGGAACGAGCTGAAAGAAGCTCTCAGCCAATTCGGGTACAAGCTGTCCCCACCGCTCTTGTCTCTCCTCGAGAAGAAATACGGTGATTACTTCGACTCCTGTGTCCTACGCTACGCGATTTACTCACTGACCTACCCGTCTTTGGGTAGATGTTGATCAAGCTTCAGCGCCGTCTGTTCCTGGACAACGCGGGCCCCCCGCAGGCATCACCTTTGACCGTTTCGTGCGCGCGTGTGTCGTGATCAGGACACTCACGGAGGCGTTCCAGAAGCTGGATACCGACCGCGATGGGTGGATTCAGATCAGCTATGACCAGTTCATGAACACTGTGCTCAGCGCACCTTGAAGACCTCCCTCGTGCGGAAGAGAAAGACGTCGAAGAAGAAATGCTATGTATTGAAGAAGAAAGTGAGGAAGAGAAGTGCGAGCGTGTTCTTGTCTAAATACAGACGAAGCAGGTGGACTTTTCAGGTAAGAGACTATGGTGGTATTGCTTGACTGGTGTTGCTGTGACCCGCCGTTATGTATCTTGTAAGTACCCAACGTTTTCTTGATTATGTGGCGTATTAGCCCTGTGTGACCCTCAAGCAACGTGTGAAGCCTTTTCACCAAATTCAGCAGAAGACTTTCCAGTTCGCTCCTGAAGATAACGACCATGGTCACAAACAGCTTTCCGCTACCCAAGTATGAATCTCTGAATGTCGCTGTTGACGCGTTGACATCGCGTCGCGTCGAGTTCTGCTCGACGTCGGCATCGGCTCGGCTGAAACGCGGCCACGTGCGACGACCTCGACGCGTCTTCTCAGAAGTCGCGACAGCACCTTCCTCAAGTTCAACTTTTGCCAGCGACCATTTCTCCCTTGCCCGAATATCTGAACTCCCAGGCCGCGACGAACATCAAACTAAGAACAAGAGCCTTTTTGTTTGACCTCAAATCTCCTTCGTGATGAAGTTCTCTTCGACGACGGTGCCACATCTCAGATCGGACGAAGAGCTCGTCGTCTTGTGTCATGACGACCGACGCGTTCTGGTCCCTTTGCCAGCTACATATGAGGTGCGAACGCGTTTTTAGACCTCACAAACCATCTCAATGCACATCTCAACGCCTTCGTGAAGGGTGCGGAAGACCTTGCCAGAGAAGAATTCGGACTAGACGGACCCATTCAATTCGAGACGAACGGACTGGCCGAATGCGATGGCTTGCGTGTGCAGATTCGGTGGGATACGTGGAGAGCTGCGAGTTTGCTTTCGGCGCTGTTGTTCGTGCGTGACGTTGCGATGCAGAGACCTGGTGTCGGTGTGGAACCTCAAGCTCAAGGTGATTTGGGTCCCATGCACGCGCTTAAACTCAAGAGTGGATTCTGACTTGGATATACTGTCGACAGATGTAGTGGGCCTCAATGAACCGAAGATGTCGTTACCTAGAGCTCAAGACCGCCGTGACCGTCTTCGACTTCAAGTAAAGCGTGAACCTCAAGATGAGCTTGACAACGCGTCGTCGCGTGTGCACGTTGACTCAGACTCGGACGCGTGGCAAGCAAGGTCTGACAAGATTCACCAACGACACCGCAAGCCCTCCCGACCCTCCAAGCCGCTCACGCCTGAATCGTCAGTGTCCTCCGTCGACGCAAACGACCGCCCTCGTCTGCTGCCCTTCCTCCCCAAGCAAGAGCCGTTGCAAATTCGAATTTCAGAAGCTGAAGCTTCGCTGCCCGAGATGCCCGATGAGTCCGAAGACGAAGACGTGCACATGGAATCTGCCGTTGAGTGGTCTGACGAAGAGAGTGAGCATCATCATCACGACTCCTGCACCAGTGTCAAGATCGAGTCTGAAGACGAGGACGACCATGTGGAATTGTGCGACAAGATGGTTCAGACGAAGGAGCCTGAAGAGGATGCTAGCTGCAACAGCTTGGGCTTGAAGCATATCAAGGCGGAATCGCCTGAAGTCAAGCTCTCTGGCCGTGGAGCTTGTACTGGCCATTTTGGCGAGTTAGGTCCGGCGTTGTCTATAAGTCAAGAACGAGGTACGCCGTCGCCTTTGCTCGCTCGGCCGCGGTCTGACTTTGAGTGTGCAGTGTCGCCACTGAGAAGGAAGCCTGGCTCGAGCAACGCCAAGCCACGAAACAGAAGAAGCTCCGGTTTTGAACAACCTATACCCATATTCGACAGCGTGCAAGTGAAAGTAGAACCAACAGACCCTGCTAGAAGTCAGTCTGACTGAACTGTTTCCGCGGAAAAGCGCTGACCTTTGCCCATTAGTACTCGCTCCGTCTGTGGAAGTCCAAGTCACGTATGCCGGGACGCGAAAAGCCATTTGGGCTCCCCTTCATTTCACAGTGGACCGGTTCTTGCGGAAGGCTTGCAGGCAGCACAACATCACGGATCATTTAGATAGGTACGTGTTTATCGTACAGGACCATTGAACGTAGTTCTTGGCTTGCTTACCTTTTGTGGCCATAGAGCTCGCCTTATAATTATCGAGGAAGATGGCCAAGACGACGGCCCCGCGCTCGTGTTTAGGTGTGAAGCAGACAGTACCATGACGAAACTTGGAGCGAAAGATGGGTCCGAGTTCAAGATCCTCCTTGAAGAAGCTTGACCGGTTGACCCCTGAAGGCGACGGAACACTGTTGGGAGATGATGAGAAGTGTATTTTATTCGTATTTTGTGTAACACCCAGTAGCTGTAGATAGTTGGATTTCGTGTTCTTGTTCTCGTTATGTGAATTGTGTATTGTCACCACTGTGCAATTCAGTCGTTGTGGCGTCAAGTTCAAGTGTAAGAAAAGCTGCAATGCCTAATTGTGCCGCTGTCGTCTGAACGTCTAACCGACACGAAGCACAATGTTAGTCATAACGCGGTTGTTGATTATGTTATCACGTTGTAGTACATGAATTCCGTGACTAACTCTTGCGTCTCCAAAAGTTGAACTTCGAATGTGGAGCAGGTTTATCAGTCTGAATCGGCTTCGCAGGAGTCGGAGGGGAGGGGGGAGAGTAAGGGGAAGAGTAAGAAATGAAGGAAGGAACAGGGGAAGGGGGAGGAGAAGGACTGGAAGGAACATGGGGAGGGAGAAGACTCCTTGGAGGAGGAGGAAGAGGCATGTGAGATTCGGGAACAACCGGTGGCGGGAGAAAGGAGACAGAAGAGTTGGAATCGTTATAACTTACTCCAGAGTCAAACCCAAGGGGGAAAGCATATCCAGGGAGAGGGTAAGGCGGGCCTGGGAATGGGTCATGCTGGACAAGTGGGTGAGAGGAGGAATGGTGAACACGACGATTCGAGGAACGGGTAGGGGCAGATTCGCCGTGACGGGGAGATGTACGGGAACGAGTAAACTTCGGATTGAAAAGCCGGTATAGCAGGGATGAGAAGAAAGACGGAGAGACCGAGGAAGGATTGCGAGGATCACGAGAAAGAGGGGTATGAGGAACACGCTGAGGGGAATAAAAATGAGGAGGATCTTGGAAAACTTCAAGTTGATGAGGGCGGACTCGGGCAAATCTCACGGGAAGCCCGACTCGAAAAGGATCATCCTCCGGATATGCAAGAAGAGGAGAAGGGGTCAGAGGAGGAAGAGGAACAATAGGAAGATGAACACCACGAGGAGGGGTCAGAGAAGGACTCGGACGAACATGGGGGATGAGAGGATAAGGACGATCGGTTAATCTACGCGAAGGGGGAGGTGCCGGAGGACGAGGAGGAGGAGTCATTTTACGCGAAATCTGGTCCTGTGTGTCCCTAAAGCTAGCGACAAGCGGTGGCAAGCGTGGGATCGTTGTGCGAATTTCTTGAGTTTCAATCGTCACGGTCTAGGAGACACACCGAAGGTAAGCTGAGATATACGAATATAATTCGCTGACACGTACACTTTCAGCAGGACCATTCGACGGAAGTGAGGTCGATCGCCTGTTCTCCGCCATACGGGCAGCGATATCATGAGCGGAGGGACGCTTCGTATAATCTTGGGCCCAGCAAGCCTCTACGATCGCCCACATCGCGCTCGACATCACGCCCGATCCGTCGCCTGGAAGTGGAGGTCTAGGAGGCCTCTTGCCTTTGACGTATCGCTTGGACACTTGGTGGTCTGCAAGTTCGGGAAAAGGGGGGTTGCCTGAGTAGAGCTGGGCAGACAACAGTAAGTGGCAACAACTGAGTGAAGTGAGTGAAGAAGTAACGTACATCAATGGCGGTACACGCAATCGAGAACACATCGCTTTTCTTTGTGGGGCGAGATGTCTCGATGTCAAATTCCTCGGGATCTACAAGCTCTGGAGCTTTCCAGCGGAGGGCTCCGCCCCCATGAATTGAGGCGTAGTTGTAGGCGGTGGCTTCAGCGATGAGCGACATTCCGAAATCAGTGATACGTGCGTTTTCATTGTCATCGATGAGAATGTTCCCTGGATGTAGATCACCGTGCACAATGCCTTCATGGTGTAGGTACTCTAAGCCGAGAGCGGTTTGATGAAGCTGTCGGAATGGATCAGACTGTGCACCGAAAGTGTTGTAACTAGGATTTTGACGTACCCATCTATCTACAGACCTCAAGAGCTTGTTACTATCCACCCCTCCTCTCCGTATTTTGTCCAGGTGACTACGGACGTTCCCGTTGTCAAACCAAGGGAGCACCATACAGATCAAGCCTCCAAAAACATCTTCCGATACACCTAAAAAAGGCGCAATATGTTCATGAACCAACCCCTTCCAAAGAATCGATTCTCGGTAGAATGCCTGCAACCACATAAGCTGTGACAATTTGGAAAGAGTCATTTCCCATATACTTACCTGTCGAATCTTCTCCTTCTGCGTGTCTGTGGACATCATGTATACGCGTAGCCGTTTCAGTGCGACCCTATTTTCATGGTAGGTGCCGCAGAACACATCTGCGTTCCCACCACCCGCTCGCTGAACGCTATCGATAGTTCTCACGTCTTTCAGAATCAGTGCGGCCGGAAGTAAGCTGTGATTGTTTGCTACTTTCAAGCAGAGCTTGCGCAGCTTGTTTCTGTACTCGAAGAATATGATTCCGCCATTGACAGCGTTGGGCAAAACCGGAGAGTCAAGGACCTAGGGTCGATAAGAGTACAGTCCGAGTCAATGACCGCTCGGAGGATCTGAAGTGGCACTCGTACATACCTTCCAAATCTCGTCGAGAACGATTTGGGCATCTCGAGATGTCAGCGAAGCCAGTAGTGGTTGCGGTACGTCCAGACTTGCGTCGTTTCCGTCTCCTAAGACATCTTGTATGAAGAGCTGGATGCCATGTGGCTGGGAAGGATGTCGCCTCGTCAGCTGAGCTGCAGCCCTAAGGGTGCATGAAGGCCAGGCTCTAACCGTTGTCAGAGTATATGGTGGGTCCATAGTAATCCAGTTCTAAAAGATCTGTTCAGCGTCGAGGACGACCGTCCGTCCTTATCATCGCCGCGTCAATCGATCATTCAAGATGAGAGAGAGAGATAGAGAGGGAATGCAAACACCGCCACAATGGCCTACAATGGAACGAATAGACACCGCTGAGAAAGTATAGGGCGCTCGTGCCTCCGAATTAGTCCAGCCTCAGGTAGAAACCCGGTGGTTGCACAATGATCGAGGCAGACGACCGAGACGAATCACGATAGCCCCGCGCTCGTGATTAGACGCAAGGCAGCGATGTTGACTTCCACGGCCCGTGCTTCGAGTCGCAAGATGTCACTAGTGGTCCTGCCGCGATATCACTGATCGACAAACTCAGTATACAACAAGGAAACAAAAGACATGACAACATAGGACAGATCGTCATAACTCTTACACTGGATACAAAAAGCCCGCCATCCCATAACCAACTTCCCGCGACGAGCTTCGTAGAAGAAGTAAACAGTCAACATCATCATCTTCTATGTGCAGCGGCAAGTCCGGTCGGTCCTGGGGGGGACCCAGTTCCTCGCAAGACATCGTACACCTCTCCGACACGCAACACCAAGAACGGTAAACCGTGGTACGACGTGCGCGGGGAAGGCTCGCAATCGTGCACCACCGTGCACGAGTACAACGTCGGAAGCTGTTTGAGAGCAGTGCGGTCCTTGGCAGTCTGACTCGGAAGTAGCTTCCGTCCAAGATGGAGTACTTCGTCGTACAGACGGTTGGCAACGTCGCGAGCGGAGGGACGCTGCGAGCGGTCTTGGGCCCAGCAAGCCTTCACAATCATCCACAATGCATGCGGCATGAGGCCTGGCCCGTTGCCCAGTAGCAGGGGTCTAGGAGGCCGATTTCCCTTGATGTATCGCTTGGACACTTGGTGGTCTGCAAGTTCGGGGAAAGGTGGTCTGCCTGAGTAGAGCTGGGTGTCATGAAGGTCAGTGCCAGTGACTGCGTGTAATGGGCGAATACGAACCTCAATGGCAGTACACGCAATGGAGAACACGTCGCTTTGAGTCGTTGGACGAGATGTTTCGAGGTTGAATTCCTCGGGGTCAATGAGCTCTGGAGCTTGCCAGCGAAGGGCACCGCCACCGTGCATAGAAGCGTAGTTGTACGCTGTGCCTTCGGCGATGAGAGACATTCCGAAGTCAGTGATACGTGCGTTTTCTTTGTCGTCGATGAGGATGTTGCCTGCGTGTACATCGCCGTGCACTATACCCTCATCATGTAGGTATTCTAAGCCGAGAGCGGTTTGATAAAGCTGTCAGAATGGATCAGAATGTGCACTGAAAGAAAAAACGAGGATATGGACGTACCCATTTATCCACAGCTCCCAAAAGTTCATCGCTACTTAAATCTCCTTTGTGTTTCATTCTGTCCAGATGAGCACGGGCGCAACCGTTATCGTACCAAGGTAGCACCATACAAATCGTGCCGTCGAAAAGGTCTTCTGTCACGCCTAAGAATGGCACGATAGCCTCGTGGCTCAGGCCCTTCCAAAGGATAGATTCCCGGTAGAACGCCTGTAGAGCATGAGCATGAGCCCTCTTTTTGCTCGACGATTTGACCGGCATTTCCACTGACCTTCCGAAGACTAGTCTTCTGCGTGTCCGTAGACATGAGATACACGCGAAGCCGCTTCAGCCCAACCTTCCCTTCGCCATACGTCCCGCAGAATACGTCTGCGAACCCGCCAGCCGCACGCTGAACGTTGTCGATAGTTTTTACGCCTTTGAGGATGAGTACGCCGGGAAGTATGCCGTGCTGAACCGTCACTTTGAGGCAAACTTTTCGTAATTTGTTTCTGTAAGTGAGGGACGGTATTTTGTTCTTGGTAGCGTTGGACAAGACTGGAGAGCTGAGAACCTAACGCTGACAGTAAGGGACGCCTCGAGAGCGATCTGGAGCCGGGCACACCTTCCATATCTCGTCGAGAACCATTTGAGCATCTCCAGAGGTCAATGAGGCTACAGGTGCATCGGATGCATCACTCAATGCGGACTGTATGAACCGTTGGATGTCGTATGGCTAGAAGCAACTCAATCTGTCTGCCGAGCTGCAGTCCAAGAGTTGCTTGTGAGCTTGCTTACCCTTGTTAGACAATGTGATGTGGCCATTGCAATCTGAGGGATGGGTTGTTCAGCAACGAGAACAACAGACCATCGATACTCACCTTTATGTCGAGTATGCTGAGATCGATGGACCTAGATGCGCTAGGTGAGGGATCTGCATTGCCTGTGCCCGTAGTGAGACCAAGCTCGGACACGAGTCCGGGCTCCTTGAATCAGTTCGAGGATTACCTAAAAAGTCACGCACATGCTTGCGAGTCGCGAATGAGGGTCACGCTGATCCTGCCGAAGTGCTGGAAAACAAATGAGAATGATAGTCCCATGATAGATCCCTATACTACATGCAGCTTCTGAACTCAACCAAGAGTATCCAACCATAGTAATTGAAGTTTCAAGCGCGCACGATCTCGCAGCGTTGGAAATGCGAGCAAAACTTTTTTGACCTTGACGCAGAACTGCAAATATTCCAGACGGGCCGAATCGACCATTGCAAGCTGCTAGACTTGATGTAAGCACGTGAAACGTAGCGTAGACATCATTTCACTCACTTCGAGAGCACGCTGCATGGTCGACAGCATAGAGCAGACATGGTCCGTCCAGACTTCGAACTGATCGTCCAGCGCAGAATCCCATGACGCTATATTCTCCGCAAATCGATTGCAGATATCTAAGTTGGGATTCCTTGAGTTGCAACGGGGAAATTTCGAAGAGAAAGTGACATACGCTGGATCCAAGCCACTCTGTTTCTCAAGAAATGTTCCCTAGAAATTACAAAGTCCTTGCTTTCATTTTCCCTCTCGCAGAATGGAAAGTTTGTCAGGAGCGGATGACGCAAACCATCGACTGAGAGTACAAATGCGATGTATTCATGTTCGAGCGTCAAGTCCGGAGTTGCGAGACTCTGCACGAAAACGCTCAATATGCGATTCCGATACTCCTAGAATATAATGAGCCATTGTTGTGCCATATAACGAAGGTCAACTCACCGAAGCATAAGTCGTGGGATCTCGTTCAAGCATCCTGAACATAAAGCACAGCTCGATATATCGCTTGCGCGCTGGGTTTGAGATGCTGACACGCTCCCATGATTGGAAGCCATGGTCCAGGAAGGAAGACCAACTCTGATAAAGGGTAAGGATAAAACTCGAAGTCTATCAGCATCATGAAAGTGTACTTACGCGTTTTTTGTTCTGCACGAGTACACCTGCGCAACGCACCCAGCATTCTGTCCACAAATCAATACTCGAGCACCAATCGTCGAAAGAGACGGCATTGGCAGCCGGAGGATCCAATTTGCTGCAGAGAAGTCGGAATAAGGCAGGGGCGATATGTTTCTCCATCGTCTGTTGCAACAGTTAAGCGTTAAGCGTCCTTCCTCAACATAGAAGAGACGAGATGTGATACGACGTACGTCACAAACAGTAGTTTCCTTTTCCCGTAGCTCGACGTAACTTTGGTTTTCGCCCATTGCAGCACGTACTTCGGGATCGTCAAAGAAAGCGTCATCTTCCCCGTAATCCTGTTGGCTATCTTCTTCCGCCACCAGATGAGGGCGTGGAGGTACAGGTACAATGACTTGACGTGCATCTAAGAATGCCTGTACAACATTGCGTATAGCATCTCCTGTCGTTGCGACTGCTGTCAGAGTACTCGCTGCGAACACACGGACAACCCATGCTAAACTCAAAGAATAAGAGACCATATTCTAGACAAAGACGAGGTAGAAGTACTCACGACCTTGTAGCAAAGCAGGATCTGGGTATTGAGACGCTCGTGTATGTTCTAGTCCACTCATTTCTGTCTTGATGATTCGAGAGACACATCCAAGTACCAACTGGATGTTTACCATGCACCACTCCTTCTCCCGAGATTGTACCAGGCTGCTGGATAGTTGATGTTTCGACAAATTGACATACTCGTCGATAAGGACATCCGTCATCTCCGCCAACCAGTCCAAAAGACTCTTCAGAGGTAATTGCAAGTCTTTCAGGAGAATGGCAAGATGTTGGAGACCCCGGATGCACGCTCTGCGGGTTTCCCAATCAGCATCGTTATACTTGACATAACGGCGAGCCAAGGATATGCGCTCTTCAACATTCTCCTGGAGCGGAAGAAGGTGTATGACGACAGCGAGGACGCTGAATCGGTTATACAGCTTAGAGAGATCCGACTTTGTAGGGCGTTTGTCCTTGGTGAACGCCACCGAGCCAACGGGCACCGTAATAGCCAGAATCTTGCTGATGTAGCTGTCCCGTGCGCCTTGGGGAGTGTCTTGGGCGGCTTGAACGATGAGCTTCAAGAACAACGTGAATGCTGTGTCCTTCGGTGCAATTTGCGAGAGGAGTTGCAAGTTATTGCTGCGCAGGAAATTAGGGAAGTCGCTGGCCTCTGTGGGTAGATTCGAAAAATGGCGCTCCTTGAACACGTCAAGCAAGCGGCGGAATAGGTGGACGACAAGAGCACTTCCGCTAAGCTGCCAACCCCATGTCTTGCGCAAAATCATGCATCGAGTGAACAGAAGGCGAATGTAGCGGTCGCGTGCCTTCAACGCTTTCCTAGACACATCCTGCGCAGCTGTCGTTTCGAAGCGAATGCGTTCAAGGGCGTCCATGACAAGTTCCCAGCATGCAGGAAGACGCGGTGTGGGAGAGGATACGCCGCGATCACTGAACTGCGACAGCGCAATAAGGCCAAAGATCCCTGCCCAAGCTTGCTCACTAGCACGGAGGTCGACAGCATGCGGTGTCTTGGTTGCTGGATCCTTGATCACGTCCAGGAGGTTCTTCCAAAACGGCGAAGCGGGCAGTGTATCGGCAGCGCCCTCCTGGAGCAGATGAATGAGGCAAATCCATATCTCGGAGATCCGCAACGAGGGATTGAAATAGTCTAATCCTTCCGGACTTCGGTTATTGATGGCATTCTGTGATCTTTGTAGACCATAAGCCCATAGACGTCGGAGGAGTCGCGAGATCTGATGCCATGGGCGAGCGTAGTCCCCGACCGCCAAAGGATGAGCTTGCGCTCTGAAGGCAAGCTCCACCGCAAACCACTGGATCTCGAAGACGAGAAAGTTGAGTGGGGTTTCATCCGCTCGCACAGCAAAATGCTCGTCAACAAGGGCACTCGCTCGACGAAGTTGATTCGTGAACGACAGCGAAAGTGTGCCTATGGAACCTTCGTCTGCCGGACTCGCAAGAAACCACGATACGTGTTGACACATACAACGCAGTAACCGTCGCCATTCTTGTATATCTTTGAAAGCCAGTGTGGTGGAGCCCGACCGGGCGATGAGGAAAACGGCATCGTAGACCTGGTTGAGAAGTACTATGAATTCGTCCACGGAAGGTATCGAAGGAATGAAGAAATCAAGCGCAGTGACGGCATTGGGTCGAACGAGATGACTTCCCTCTCGTCTAACAGCGAGGAGATCTTGCAGCCATCCGCCACCAAGGTAAGTCTTGGAGCCGAAAAGTATCCCAGATGGCAGGGTATAGTTACCCATCTCCGCGGAGGCGGATAGACTTGGAGTGGCTACCTGATCCTCATCCTTGCTCGTGGAGGTGCGACGCTTGGACGGATGCAAGTCGAGTCTCCCTTCGCTTTTGGACTTGTGGTGCCGCCGGGGACCGCTGTCTTTGCGCACGAACTGGAGGATGGTTGGTTGAACAAGTTCTTGCTCTTCCTCCAAAGAGAAAGCAACAGGTCGTGTGGGACCACTGTTCAATGGCCTGTTACCAGACGCGAATGTGTATAGACCATGTGACTTCGCCATCTTCTTCTTGTCTTTAGGCTTGAGCACCTTGGCAACCACATTGTAATCCCGAATTTGCTGCTCGAATGGTGCGGATGCGTTGTCGTCGTCTTCAGTAAGGTCGACTGAGTGGCTGCCCGCTGTGGAATGACGAAAATGAGGTTCGGAGACGCCACTAGAAGTGCGCTGCAGAGGTTTGAACGGCAGAGAAGTCTGATGTTTATCACTAGCCCTAGATGTGACAACGTTGAGTCGGCCACCTTTACCGCTACGACCGCGACCGCTGCTTCTCCCTCCACCGCCGCCGGCGCCGCCCTCATGACCCCTCCGCCGTGCAGAAGAAAATTTGGCCTTCTTCCTGGAACTGGATACTCGCGTGCGGGACAACATTCGATCGATGAGGTCACCCTCTTTGATAAAGTCAGCTCGGCGCTGACCAGAAGGTGCAGAGACCCATCGACCGACAGCCTCGTGTATATCCTCCGAACCTTCACCAGACTCTTCGTCTGAGCTGGACGACAGGGAGATGACTGTCACGGACCGGGTCGGTCTGAAGTCATGTCGCATCCTGGACTCGCCGTGATACGATCTTGGACTGGGTGATCTCACAGCAAATCCTCCTAAGCCATCTCCACTCTCAACAATATCTTCCTCTGAGCTCTCTGGATCGCCTCTGATATCGCTCTGAGTCCGCCGAAAACCATGCCGCACCCGTGTCTGCCCAGGCTGAAGTGGTTTGTCGCTATCGCTGTCACTGCCTTCTATCACAGGTTTCTTCGGCTTACTCTGTTGGTCGGCAGCCTTACTGAGAAGCTTGTTCACAAGGATTTGTGGCATCATTCGGCCCAACTGTTTCTTGCGTCGTCGGTCTGCCTTTCGCTGTGCCTCAGTCATGCCTCGCTCGTCGGAACTATTGAATTCGTCATCCGACGAGGAGCCTTGCCGGACTATATCATCTTCGGAGTGATTGAAATCGCCCGCGCTTCCAGGTCTACTGGAGTGGGGTAGAGAGGAAGTTGGAGGAAGGTCGATCTCGCTCGCAATATCGAGGATTGGTGACCGTATCCCTGCATCCCACTCATAATCATGCAGGGGAGCAGGACTCGGCGCTCGAGAGTCGGCAGGACCGTCAGAGATTGAGATCACTTCGTCTTGCCCTGCGAAGTTATCCGGCGAACGCGACTGCGAGCAATGTGAACAAAACAGACTGCCCTTGAGATTAGAGAAGACATACCGGAGAAAAACCTTGAGGCCTTCTCGTGCGAATGTTCTCCTCTGAATCAAGCTGCAAACAGAGTCAACACAAGAAAACTTCACACATAGCAAATACAACGTACCTTATCCCCGAATCGTGTCTTGAGCTCCATGAGTTCCTTATCCTTTAAGGGGAATGGCCGGGTACGTCGTTTGGGTTTTTTGCCTTTTCCTTCTTGAACAGGGACCGTAATGCGAGATGGTCCAGGAAGAGGCTCCAGGTCATCGTCACTGTGAAATATATCGCGAAGGAATGATGTATCCATGGTACCCAAGGGTGAAACTTGTCCGCTAGCTGTTACCGGACCCGACCGTCCATGATCAGGTTCCTTGGACTTGCTCTTGCTCTTGCCCTTAGCACGTGAAGCGTTCCCTTCATGTTCGGTTCTTGAGCCATGCTTCCGCCAAAATCTGTCCTCGTCGATATCATCGTCTTCGTCTTCGGGGTGTTCGGCTTCAGGATCTGTCCCTGAATCCTCCGCGCTCCCATGACGTCTTGGAGAACCACGTCGTCGCCTGCTAGGGCTCACCACAGATACGATAGCATCTGGATTAGATCGCAGTTGTTGTTTGTATATATATTTGTCGTGCTTATATGGATTGATCTGGCGAGCCTGACGCTCTCGCAGCGCGTATCGACGCGGCAGCTCGTTGTCTGGGGGAATAAAGTCTTCTGGTAGCTCGAGCCGTGCGTTGTGAAGTGGTGGGGATGGAGACAGAGTGTGCGTGGAGATCATCGGAGATGGTGAGGGTTGTATCTCTGTCCTAGAATCGACCGCGGGACTAGACGGGAGCTGAGACAAAGGAGAAAGGAGCGGCGTTTGAGGGAGACCAGGGTGTTGAGAAAGTGGGGTGAAGAGCATGACGGGATCGGTGGGCGTGTCTCGGGATGGAGGGACTAGAACGTCGACAAGGGGAGGAGGTGAGGGTGGAGGAGCTTCTGCATCTTCCAGTGGAATTGCACCCTCCCACCGTTGTGAGACGAGCTGGTGCTCACCAGAGGGGAGGAAAGATGATGAGACATTCAAATAACTTGATTCCGGCGGTACCAGGAGATTTGCAAGGTTGGATATCTCGGGCGACTTGGAGCGTAGACGCGAGATTTTCCTCTTCAATGGAATGATAACGGATGTAGGAAGTGGAGAAACGCGTGCTGAGAGGGCATGTCGCGCGGAAAGCGCGTTGTCGTCAAGTGAACGCGTCGAAGAATCGACCATGATGAATGCGGGACCTGACGAGGTGAACGTAATCAGTTCACAGCAACTCAACAAGCATGCTGAGCATACCCAACATCGTCTTTTGCGTAGAATCTTCAGATAATGAAAGAGATCTAATAGGGCGACGATGGGGAGACAGAGGATTCAAGACTTGTTCCATGAAAGGGTCTACACCATCCTGCGTGCTAACGGTGAGTGGATCGTCCGTACGCAAATACGTATCTGTGTCCTCGGAAGTGAAGGGTTCCTGCTCTGAAAGCTGACGTGTATCTTAACCTTTATCGCGAATGCTGCTATAGAATTCTCCACTCACTTTGGTCCGTTTCCTGGGCGGACTCCGCCCCTCCGAATCACGACTTGACTGTTCTCTCGAGCTTCCCGATGCCTTGCCCTTCTCTATGTTTCGAAAAGAGTTTAACAAGACTGTATATTCCGCGAAAGTATGCTTGATCTTCTCGCTAGCGACTTCGAAATACTCCAGCGTGTGCGCGTCGGCCTGTAAGGCTTCCTGCTCCTCGGTGTCGGAAGTTGGAACAACATCGAAATCGTCCATATCACATGAAAGAGAATATTTCTGGTATGTCTCAGTTATTGATAGGATTTCAGAGCGAGGTGGGGAAATGGGCTGCTTACTGCAGACGATGAGGAGGAAATGATGTATTGGCGCCCAATATTGCCGTACAGGCACATTTGGAAGCGCTGACCTTGTATCCCTTTGTTCACAGCCGTCATCATCCAAATCTTGAAATACGCTTGAACAGTTGGTACGCGGACATAACATATCTACACTGAGTCGAAATCTGAATTCCGTACAGAACTCATTACTCTACTCCTACGATGGTTCTTGCCGCTGCGTATACGCTGTCTACACGCGTACTTCCGCCGAAATACTACCCACATGCAGCGGTTGTAGCAGCAACGGGTGTGATAGCGTACGCATTTGCACAGGGACGCATGACGAACAGGGAAAGAGATCTACATACTCGGACAATACTTGTCACAGTGCGTATCCCTCGTCATTGATGCGTCCGATTTGACTGACAGCCCGCAGTAGGGCGGCTTCACGCCGCTTGGACTTACTCTCATTACATCCCTTGCTGCTCGAGGCGCACACATCATTGCTCTGTCTGAATATCCAATCACGGATAACTCTCTTGCTTCGCTGCTCATACCGGTCTTGCGTACCGCAACGAACAACGAGGAGATATACGCCGAGCACGCCGAACTGTCTTCACCCGAGTCTATACGCAAGTTCTGCTCGCAGTTCCTTACGGGAGAAGACCATCGGTTAGACGGGATCGTATTCGCACACGAATATCGCACCATCGGATCTGTTTTGCGTCGGGAAACAAAGGAGGCCTCTGCGAGAAGGGACATGGCTTCACTTGCGACGTTCTTAATCGTCACTTTGCTTCTACCCAAATTGCTCGTTGCACCAATTGAACGAGACATTCGTATTGTCACCATCGTCAACCCTTTCTACGCCGCCTCTGCGCCACTGTTCCCCGCCAAACTCACATCCATCCTCACTGCAACTAACGCTACAAAGAAGGCTCCGCTAGATCCCTTGTTTGTGGCAGAAGGCTACCGCGCACTGCGCACCACGATCTTCACACGGCATCTGCAACGCATCTTGAATGCATTGCCTAACGGAGCACCAGCACCGGATGCTAGTAAAAATAAATCTCAGCCGCCTGTAGTGAAGCCGCCGTTGACGTCGAATATCATCGCGGTGAGCGCGGCACCTGGCGTAGCGCGTGCAGACACTATGTCACCGCTGCTTGCTGCGGATAGGCAAAGCGGCCCAGAGTACTTCTCTCTCATTGGCTTGCTTCTGTGAGTGCTGTATATAATTTTCAGCTTCTGAGACTGACGGATGATGTATGCTGTAGATACATCCTCATGTACCCCTTCCTCTGGATTTTTACCAAGCCTTCCAAAACGGCCGAGCAAACCGTCTTGCACACCCTTTTCCTTCCGACGCCTTTTAAGCGTGCCCTCGCTCAAGTCGATGCGGCCACTGATACGGCCTCTGCATTTTCACCTTCAAAGGAGAAGCAGGAATCTCCAGAAGACTTCTTGCCGGAGGAAGTTCTCAAACCGGGTGCGCTGTACCGTGAATGTGCTGTCGTCAACTTGCGCGTACCTTCGCTGCCGCATCCTCCGGAAAAGCAAGAGGATCAGAAGGCCAAAGATGCGAAGAAGAAAGCGAAGAAGGGCAAAGGGAAGGAAGAAGAGGAGATAGTGGTGCTAGAAGATGATGGCGAGCTCGGGGGGGAGTCATTAGGTCGGATGGTCTGGGAATGGTATGAGACAAGGCTGAAGGACTGGGAGACGAACGAGAGGGCTCAGTTGGACGCGATGAAGAAAGCTGAGATGAAGGATGACAGCTCCGCGCCGAATCTGTCACCGACCTCTACAAGCTCATGATTTCCGACACTTTCTGTGGTTTACCTGATGATCGCTCTAGATTTATGATACATATCCTGCGGGTCTATAATGTATGATTCCTCGTAGCAGCAACTTCAAGATGCAAACCCGGCACCACTGGCAACTTCAGAATGACTGGTGACTTCCGGACACCCGTGGCGCTAAACATGCCGCCAGTGTGGCGTCAAGTCAAACCCCCTTGAAATCTCATTATATTGTGCACTAACTCCTCATTTTCTTTGTTCTCTTTGTGGATCTCATCGCATGCCTCCTCGTGCTCGTACTCGTGGTCGTGCCCGACCTGCACTCATACCTCAACTTCCAGAGGAGACCATCTCCCACATCGTCAGCGTTTTATGGGATGACTGCCCCTCTTTCAGTCGTTCATCCCTCGTATGCCGCTCATGGCACATCATCTCCCGACCCTATAGGTATGTCAGCGTGTGGGTTAATGGGTCAACGAGGCTATCAGCATTTTTGGCTAAAACGCTCGAGGAGACACCCGCCATGTGCCACTGGGTCAGGGAGCTCCGAATACAATGTCGACCCTCCTCGCTGGCTATGGCCGACCACTTTGGCTCTGATAGCTGAGACATTTGAAGAAGGCGATCACAGCTCGCCGACTTGAAAGGATGGACCAGCGAGACTACCTTGTACGATTATATTATGTGATTGTCACCACGATGATGGACGAGCCTCAGGAGTTCAAGAGACCCCGGAAACTTCAAGTGTTCGGGGGGTCGTGAACGACATCCTGCGTTTACCAACGATTTATTCTCGACGCTCTCTGAGATATATCATCGTATACACATGGCTTCTAGTCCTCATTTTCGTTATCGACTTCCGCCGGAGACCACAACCCACATCGTCAGCTATCTATGGGCTGATCGCGATAGTCTCAACTCTTCCTCCCTCGTGTGTCGCTCCTGGCGCCCTGCGGTCCGGCCATACATTCATCGCAGCGTATGGCTCAATGGCCCCAAAAGCGCATTGGAACTGGAGAGAAGACTCGAGGAGACGCCTGCCATGTGCCACTGGGTCAGGGAACTCCGTCTCACATGTCGACCGGCACTCGTTGACAGGATTCCCGATGACTTGTGGACTGCTGCAACCTTGGCTCGCGTGTTCAGGAAGCTGGAGGATCTGTACACGGTAGTCATAGGTGACTCGCTTGGCATGTTGACCAAGTCGGAGACAACTGAGCTCGAGAAATCGGCGGGGTTCCCTTCCGTTCGTGAACTGACCTTCCCCGGGCCAAGGGGAGGCATGCCTTCACTCGATTTCGGGCGAGCGTTCATAGAAAGTTTCCCTAATCTCAGCTCGTTATACTTCCATCGGGACCGATTCATAGAGGAAGATCAAGAGGGCGTTGAACGGACTGTCACGTTTCCACGCCTCAGATCCCTCACGGTGTTTCAGCCAATCCCTGCCCTCTGTTTTCTCTATTCTATAGAAAACCTGCAGTCACTGGAAGTGTTGCATATCCGCTATACTCCCTCGGAGGAAGAACTGCAGAGCCTGTCTGTTATGCTGGACGGCGATGTAGGGCATCGCTTACGCTCCATTTCTTTTGTTTACCCGCATAGTCAGCCCCCTCCTGAAGTCGACCATTTCCTTTACCCACATCGTCAGCCCCCTCCCGAAGTCGACGAGATCCGTACGCAACATGTTATACCACTTAACTTTGATGATACTGACCTGTCTATTCAAAGAAATCATGATAGAGGACGCACTGTCCCGCTGGATGAGTCTGCCGACACTGAGAACCAGGTTATCAATCGGAGAGATGACGATTGAGTCCACCACGTCCACGTTCTCTGCGTTGGACAAGTTGAAGATGCTCCCCGTGGAGGAGATAGGCATGGGAATGTCATTCAATCTCGTGCGCCAGTTCAGGCCCCGGGATTATCAGGAAATGGCTCAGAAATTCGCCGAGGCCTTTCCGTCGTTGAAGACCGTGCACTTCGTGTACGTTGGCAGAATGTCAGCCCAGAAAGTGGAAGCGAAGGTGTATGAGGTGTTTCCCTCTTTTGCCAGCAGAGGGGTCGCAGTAGAAGTCGAGAAACTTAGGTTTTAAGTTGCCAAGATGCGAAGTGTATTGTGAGTACTTCGCTGCATGCTCAGTCAAGATGTATCTGACAGCTGGGACATCCAGCAGATGATCACCACACGCAGACGACCTTGAATGTATGGACTAGCCACGGATTCAATGTTGTATGATTATGTGATTGTAATATCAGGCAAGAATTGCGATGTTGAATCTGTTCGCCGAGGAAGTCCTGAATCCGTGATCAATGAATTAAAAACCATGCAGAGACATCCATAACTCGCGTACTACTATACATAATTTATGACCCCCGAAAAGAACAATCATGGTATTACCTGCCACCTTTGATCATACCAACCCCCTGTATCCCTGTCTACGTTCATGTCATCCTCCATGGGTTCGTGTAGGTGACCGATAACATCCGTCACTTTATTTGTGGCCTACTGGACATGAGCTAAAGATGTCATATATCACGTTCAGACACGTACCGTCGAGGACGCAGCAGACGAAGACTCGGACGGATCGTCGCCACAACCACAGTCATATGTGGCGTCTAGGTTTGCGCAATCAAATTCAGGCTTCTTCAGTCGCTCGTTGACTTTGTTATGGACGACACAGAGCCTGCATCCTTTCGTGAGTATTATTCGCAACACGTTTCGGCTTAGAACGCACCATATAGCAGTAGCTTTCCTCCCTGAGCTCTGTACGGGGTATTGCTTCAACAGCTGCTGAAACTCTGCGGCGCATTCCCCGCATGGATATAGTCGCGACAATAGATGGAAATATGACGTCAACGCTTCTCTCTCGTCAGCTGTTGGTGTCTGGTTGAAGAGGATTAGTAAGAATCAGAGTAAAGATAAGATGTGCGCGCACCTCAGGGTACCGCAAGGTCATGGTATGACTGCAGGTCGTTGGGTCATCAGCCACCGATACACTGTCCAGCGTGTATAGACTCACAGTAACTTCCAACTAGCACGTCCAAGTTCCGCCCTGTGTTCTGCGCGTAAGGATACGATCGAACATGAACCACAGAACGTCTGCTCACTTCGCGGTCGCATTCCCTAGCTTCGACATGATCACCCCTCCATGCACCGCACCCGTCGGGTTCACATCCATCCTGTCCAACTCGGGTGTCGTCGTCGTAGAAGTGAGGTCCGCAGCGGCAACGACGGGTGCCTGCTGTTTCGCAGATGGCGGTCGTATCGGATGTTTTGGCCTGCCTTCCGAGTGGTTGTTGTGTTCCAGACCGCCGGGATGTTGTATCCGTTCCCACTGTTTCTCGACGCCGCCTTCCGCGAAGAGGTCGCCCGTCCAGGGATCCAGATATGCGCGTGATGGTGCGTGGAAGAACGCCAAGGATGTCAATAGGAACTGAATGGAATGAGACAGCCGGGAATGAGCAACGATCGAACTGGTCGGTAATCGAAGAGCTCACTAATGCAAGTATGATGACAATGAATGCTCTGGCAAACCTCGACAGCATCTTCGGTGAGAAAATATTACCAAGCCAAATGAAAAGAGAAGATGAGCGAAAGACGGTGAAGCCTGAGTGAGCGTGTTCGACATCAAAGGACCCTGCCTCAGTTAACGTTTGTCACAGCTTCTTTAGGAAATTACTGTCCAGAAAAGGCAACTTTGCAAGGGACGGCGCTAGTCCCGAATCACAAGTGATGCCGCCGTACTAGCCTGAGCATGATGATTATACTGTTCACAGCCAAACCAGATGAAGTCGTTTCGTATCATTGTACAGCACATCTGTGATCATCGAATAATGCAACATACAGCCGCTCACCGCCATCGTTCTGCGCGCGACTGGCCCCACTCGATATCTGGCATCGATCCCGAGTTCTCCTCGAATAGCTGCTTCGCATCTTTCTCCGAAAGGCTCTCCAACACCATCGTGCCCGTTGCAGCTCGAACTGGGCGAAAAGCGCTCCAAAACGTGGTTTTGGATGCTCCTTCGATCCGATTGAAGATGTGCTCCAGCACAGGCAGGCAGGTGGCTAGTTCGTATGCGTATTTCTCCACGTCCACGTGTGTTGAAATAATAGTGAACGCGTCCACTGTGTATCCGCGACCATAGCTCCAGAGGAGACTCAAAAGCTTCAGACAAGAGAGCTTTGAGAGGGCAGGAATGAGGTCGCGCTGAAAGAGTGGGTGATCAGTATGCATGGTTAATATATAAAAAGAGATCAGATGACGAACAAAGAGAGCAAGAAGCCGCCATTGAGGTTCAAGCGACAGGTTCAGATCCAAATACAGATGCATAAGACGCAAGCCGATTGAAAACAAGTTATGTTTGTTCCGATAACCCAACATAATGTCGAAGGAGAAATACTTTGGTTGTATCTCTGCGACGACGTTTCCAAAGTGGATAGTCGGACCTTGGTTGGAGTGGATACCGCTGACGCTCCAATAACGAATAGGATGTTTGAATGCCAGCGCATAGGCCTGTGCGGGGTCGCACGATAGTGTATCGAGAGACGGCCATGCATAATTCTGCTTTCACGTAATCCAGCGGAGTGCTTATCGTAGCGTTGACCACAGGTGAGTGCAGCATACTCAGGACCTGTAACCCGCCGATCAAATTATGGAATCTGAAAACCTGCACTACCTCAAGCGATGGGAGCGCCGGAAGGAACACTTCATTTGCACAGAGGAATCCATGCAATGCGTCGACTTCGAAGACTCGGAGGTTCTGTCGCGCATCAGTGAGGATTTGAGCAAGAGACCCGATTTCTTGTCTGGTGGACTCTTCTATCTTCAGATTGAGTGCAAATAGGAATCATTTGAGCCGAAGCTCCCGCAGAAGGGTAGGGCGGTGTGGGCTTTGGAGCATGAAGTGGCAAAATTGAGTGACATAACCCGAAAATGACGCAGGACTTCAGCAAGTGAGGCATCCCAAGTTCGTAGACCGTTTTGCATGTCCGCATGAATAGCGAGACATCCGCCTGGTTCATGAATGAACTAGACATAAGATAAACGAGGACGTCCAATGGTAGGTTGATTTCGCTGTCCCAAAACATGCATCACGTCGTTCAAATTCGTTCTGAGCTGTAACACACCTGATGACGGACGGACTTTGGCTGGTGAAAGTGTCCATTCTTCGCATTGCTACTCGAGTCCTGTGATGACTTGGAGGAGTCAATCGCAAAGACGTTGAAAGAAGGTGGCAAGAATTAGCAATATCGTTTCGGAGTTCGAACATTCAATGAGATGCCGAGATGCCGTCCAACCAGTCAGTCTAGATCTAGATCTGCAGACCCAACCTTGACCTGTACCCTTTGTCTCAGCCACTATATTGTCAAAGCCTTCTTGGTAATCTTGGCAAGCGATATGCCTGAAGAATTGGAAAGAAGACGCGTGGTCGCACAGTGAGTTTCAATCGAAGTGCTATGCTTGGACGTTGTACTACTACCGTGACCGATTCTGATCAGTGATTTGGTAGTTTCATGGTTGGCAATACGTATGTCAGTGTTTGTCGTCGCGCTTCGGGGTCTATTCGACGTGAACTTGCACATGTTGTAGCCGTACACTGTGAACGAATGGTATAAAGACATAGAGCAAGCACACGATAATGGCTTGTGCGTGTTCAAGTTTTGCACGATGTTTTTCGATCGAACTCTAACCTTCGCGAGTGTAGTGATGGTTTCGCTTTGAACGTTGGAAAAGAACAATGGCAATTTGATCGAGTCGTAGGCGCTTTTGAAGCAGTCCAAAAATTCAGACAGGATTTCACGCTCTTCATGAGCTTCGACATGGCGTACGTTTCACGTTATCTCAAAGGTCTCGTTTCTCCTCACCTGTATTTGTAGATCCTTCCCGTCAGCCTCTAGATCTGACATTTCTCACCTCCAACAGTACATGTCTCGTTTTGCCAGACATTCCAACTACATGCACCATCAAAACGGAGTCGTAGTGTCTACGTTTGCCGGAGAGAACAGTCTATTTGGTTTCGATGAGGGTCGGTTGGATGAAGCTTGGGTATATACGAAGAGGGAGCTGGAGGCAGCCGGTGGGAAGTCGGTGAGTGTATTTGAGGTGCTTAATCAGCATGATGTTGTGCTCACTGGCAGCACTCTGGTAGATCTGTTTTATACCTACATTCTTCATTGATCCTACGCGGTACCGGCGTATGAGATCTATGGACGGGTATTTCCACGTAAGCATGGCCCAATTATTGTTCAAGATGTCGCGCACGTATCTGACACGGCCTAATCATTCAGTGGAACGGAGGCTGGCCTCTACATCTCACACCTACCTCCCCACGACACGACGTACATTGTCCACGACTGGATAGCGATTCAGCTCACCTGTATCACCTGGGGAATAAGACGTACATGGCTGCTGTATCTCCGTGGTTCTTCACGCATTATGGCAAAGATAGTTGGAACAAGAATGTACCACCTACAGCTCTATGTTGCGATCTATTAGGCTGATCAGACGCGTCGTACTAGTGGATCTATAGAGGGGACGACCACCTTCTCGTTCGTCGATGGGAACATCTGATGTCTATCCGGGAGGAAATCGCGATCGTTCAAGTCATTTCATGGAATGGTATGTTTGCCTTATATTCCCTTGAAGACGGTTTCGTCACGTAAGTCAACTATCTCACAGATTATGGCGAATCACATTATTTCGCGCCTCCTCTGGGCGCACAGCCGAACTCAGAAGACTGGGTCAACCCATGCCCGCACGACGCGTGGTTGTCTCTCAACGCCTACTTCAGCTATGCTTTCAAACATGGACGGTATCCACATGAAATAGACGGACCCCACCATCTGAAAGACAAGGACGTGATTTGGATGTGGGGAAGACCGCACATGAAGGATGCCGTAGCTATCGATGACGACGTCGGACGACCAGATGGGTGGGAGCTGGTATGTTTTTCTATTCTAAAATGTTGACACGTAGTGCTTATCCTCGTTCAACAGACAGACGACCTCTTCTGGGTGGTCATTCATGCATCTAAACCCTGTCTTCTTACCATCTCGTCTTCTGAGCCAGAAGATCCGCACATCAGGAAGTACAACCTCACCACGCCAGGAATCCACAAATTCTCGCATCCCATGAGTCCCGATGTTGGTATGCGAGCGGAGATGGTCAGAGATGGGGTATGTGTGGCCGTTTGTGATCCTACGGAGTTCAGGTTTGAGAGTCGTCCAAAGAAGTACAACTTCAACGCGTTCGTGTGTAGATCGTAGGTCATATTAGTGTAGTTTGGACTACGATCAGTACTGTAAGTAAGTACAGAAATTCCCTTCGAGACTGCCGAGCGACAGTATAGTTGACTCAAGAGCCGAATGTCGAACTCAAAACATCATCAGATGGTGATATCTGGTGGAGAGTTCTCGCAGACTCGCACTGGAGCGAGCTCAAAAGGCAACTCGAACTGGAGTCACTTCATTCTTATCGTTTAGACTGAGAGATAATAATTCACACAAAGCATGACGGTACAGAACACAATCAATGTCATTCACGCAGAGTCCAATGTCAGTTGAATGACGCTACAAGCAACAATACATGGGGAGATCCGGGTACAGCCTGTTGAAAAACCAACCCCTCAACCCTTCGACAAGAACACACCAAAAAACCCTCTACCAGATACGCGTCTCCAACAACAGATCGTTGTTAGACTCGAGACCAATGCACGCCTTCAAGAACGCCTCGAGGGCGTTGCGCTGCCTGTTGAGGCTGTTGATGACCTCGGTGCCGGGCTTGACGAGTGGGGCCTTGAGCATGTACGAGAGGAGCGACAATACGGGGTACAAAGGCGCGAACTCAGTGGAGCTGGAGGCGTCGCGGTACTTGACACGCGTAAGGAGCTCAGTAAGGATGGTCAAATCCAAGATGAGCGGAGTGGCCAAGAGAGAGTCCTACGAAGAGTGTGTGAGCGAAAGCTCCGTTGAACAAAACGGCTGCAACATACCTCGCACTCGTTGAAGATGTTGATGGTCGAGCGACCACCGCAGAAGATCTCGGAGTAGTATTCGTCGATAGCGCGCTTGGAATCGCCGACGGCGGGCACATACTTGATCACAACGATGTGGTCGGGGTGCTCACCCTTGGCTGCCTTCGTGCCCTTGGTGGCACCAGCCTCAGCAGGCTTGAAGAGGAGAGCGTTAGCAGCGACCATGTCGTCCACAACGCTGCTCTTGCTGATCTCCTTGCTCTTGAACTGGGGCTCAGCGGACAAGTTGTGACCGTCGTTGTTACCGAGATGGTTGTACGACGCGATTGAGAGCGGCTTGATACCAGCGTTTACAAGGAACTCGGCCAGGACGGACTTCAGCTTCGTCTGGCCAGACTTCAAGTCATCACCGCCGATGAACGACTGGTGGCGTTCAGCGAGTGCAATAACACCAGGAACGAAGGTGTTCTGGGGAGCACCGTTGACGAAGGGCTCGCCCTCGAGGATGGCGGCGACAGCGAAAAGAGTGGATGGGGAGACCTCGAAGTGAGATGCCTTGATAGCAGCCAAGATGTTATCCGCGGTGTCGTTCACGCCGGGGATGATCTCGCTGTAACGCTCGGTGTTGGCGGTCCAGAACACGACGACGCGGTCCAAGCCATTCTCCTGCTTGTACTTGCGGATGTCAGCACGGATGTGCTCGAGATGGACCTGCTTGTCCGTGCCGGGGATGACATTGTCAGCGCGAGCTTCCTGGTTGGCGGCGATGAAGTCGGGATAGTAGATAGAGGGGAGAGGCTTGCCCAACTCGGCCATGTGAGGAGCGACCTGGCGCTGCAAGTCGTAGTCAAGGACCTGTGCACGCGTCATGGCCTGATCCATGGTCAGACCTGAGATGTCCCAGCCACCCAGGACGAGGTCGTTGGGATGAACCATAGGGAGAACATCAGAAACGGGGACGTGCACGTCCTTGCCAGCGGGGTCGAGGCCGAGGCGAACAGTGGATGCACGGAGCAGCGAACCGATGTAGTTGGGCTGCTGCACGCCGGACTTAGTGTGCCAGGAGATGTTGTGACGGTTGGCAAGGATGGTAGCACAGAGGGTGCTGCCGTTGTTGCCTCCCATTCCAATCAACATCAATCTGGGAAAATCGCGTCAGATAACGCGACATAATACAGAAACAAGTGCGTACCCAGTCTTGGAGACCTTCCTGACGGTTTGGAACTCGTATGGCTTGGAGGTGGGGGTGATGAGGAACTGGCCGTTGTTGTTGGTGACAACGTCAGCACCACGGTTGGTGAACTTGGAGGTGATGTACTCGTCCGAGTACGAGGTGTTCTCCGACTGCACGACGATGGGGTAAGGACGACGAACAGCAGTGGGATGAACGGCGACGAGCCCTTCGAGCTCAGATGCGGGGGTGTTCAACCCGGACGAGTTGGAGTTGGAGTAAGGAGCCATTGTGAAGTTAGAGTTACGGAGGTGTGGAAGGTCGGTTTAGTGACTGAATCTAAGTGCGTCGGCGGAGGTGTGTCTGCCTCTATGGGGATTGTGGGTACTGCTGAGCTGGTTAGAGAACATGCACTGGTGCGATGTTACTCTGGAAGAAGAGTGGATGGTCAGACCACTCGACGACGGGAAGACGAGCTGAAAGTACCGGTGAGGACTGTTTGTGACCCGACGAGGGGTGTTCTTATAGGAGTTTCAGACGAGTTTGTGTGTCTTTGGCTTTGGCTCGTTGCGACAACGAGGAGGGTTGGATTGAAGGGGTGATGGGAGAGTTGAGTCAACAGTTTGCGCCTTCGTTCGACTATCTTTGCAGAATTTATACACGTTCCATGTTGCCGAAATTATTACACAGGCGGCTATCAAACGGCGCCCACAAATTCATGATGACAAGATCCTACCCCTGGCTCTCTCTCTCTTTCAAATTCCCCTCATGTTCTCAAAACAGATTCATGCGATGAGCAGTAGTGAGCAGCGTGCTTGCGACCGAGGATACATAGGTGAAAGACGAGTTCACACCGCCGTCGTCGTCGTCGTCGTTCACAAGGCCGTCAAAATATTGCCTCGTGCAGATGCAGAGAAGGCTCCGACGGTAAGACATACGTACACTTACTTATACCCACAACGTTTGCACAACGTTGCTCAAACGCATCAACATGGCCGACAACGAATCAGAAAAGAGGCGAGTCTTCCTTTGGTACCGCGTCTTCAATCTTGCGTTACTCATCGATTGCCCCCAAATGCCCCAGATATCTTCGGAGATAACATGTCAAGCACGAAAAGTCATCCGAGAAATCTCAATTTGAGGCGCGGCCTTGGGCGCGGCTTTAGGACTAATCTTATCGTGCGGAACGATGGTCTTCCTTTGTATTCACAACGAGACAGCTGGGTATGGTGGTCCAGTCACCAGGATCGGACTCAAGCCTATCGTCATCACCTTGCCATGCCCCAGCAGAGCATCCTACCGTGACACCTCTGCCTGCATAATCTAGACCGTGCTCGGGTACACAGTCCACACTGGGCTGCTTCACACCACCGCCATCTAGAGTCAGCGTTTGCGCTATACCGGTACCGTTTCCTAAAGTACTAAAGTACTCTATGCTATAAAGGTATAAAAATTTATCTCAATTTGGCCAGGACAGAACATTAATCTGTCCGCTGAGCCACAGTTTGCGAATGGTATCCTGGTTGAATGATGTACGATTCGTACTGATTCTATCGTTTTGACTGAACGGCATATTTACGGCTCAGCATCTTTGCGTGGACACTGGATTCTACCGAACAAGATGAACGCAGTAGAAGAGGGTACAAGAATGCAACGAACACTGCTTGGAGCAACACGAGACCATCCTGTCTCATGATCATATGCATTGGATGCATCTGGTTTCCCGAACTATACCCGTCCACACCGCTATGGCACCCCCACTTCCGGTGTTCGTTACTTCGTCGGTACTTCGTTCGGGGAAGGTTATATAACAGCCCAAGGATGGTTTCTCCGCGGTGTCCTTTGGCTCCATTCCTTTCCCCAAAGCTCTCGTCATGTCACTCAAGTGTGCACTTCTCGTCGTTTCAGCAGCCGCGGTTGCGAATGCTGTAGGCGCAGCGGAGCCCGTTTGGGCTCAATGTGAGTGGTGCGGTCATCTACGAGAAAATCCTTACTGAATGTATCGCAAACTCAAAGGCGGCGGTATCGGATGGTCAGGAGCAACAATCTGTACCACCGGGTTAGTATTCAATCTACGCAGCCTCCATCCCTGCTAATTTATACCACCTTGACAGGACGACTTGCACCGAACTCAATGATTGTACGCATATTCTCCATCCTGCAGTAGTGTTTCATCTTCGCTCAATACAAGAACACTGGTCACTGCAGACTTTAGTCAATGCCTTCCTAGTACTTCAGGGCCAACACCGGCGGACATTAACTACTGGTTCAGCTTGTGAGTGTCATTGAAACCCTTTGAGGTCATATGTGTGCGCCACGCTGAACAGTGCATTTAGCGGAGATTCATACACGCAGACAGGGTTCCTGCCCAATGAGACCTTACCAGCCGTAGGAAACCCACTCGGGAACCCACCCTATCCCGTAAGTCACAGCACCACTCGCCGAATCAACTATCCTGATTACCCTCACTTATTCATTCGTTTAGGGCTACACCGCGGTCGGCGGGACGAACTGGATAGACGTCGACACGACTGTGTACAACACCTCGACCATCCTGACGTACAACTACGCCTATGGTGGTGCAACGATCGACGCACGCCTCGTCGCGCCGTACGAGCCTACCGTTCTGTCTCTCACGGATCAAGTGAACCAATTCTTGTCTGGAGCGGCAGCTAAGACGGCAGCGGCGCCGTGGACGAGCGAGGATACGTTGTTCTCCTTCTGGATCGGTATCAATGATATTGGAAACTCGTATTATGAGAGTGGTAGCAGGGATGCGTGCGTGTTTCACCTCCCTGGTCGGATGTGCGGTGCGAGTCCTGACAATGTGTTGGCAGGTTCTCCGATACGCTGTTAGATGCTTACTTCGCGTTGGTGCAGGATGTTGTACGTACCACACTGTCCCTTTGGTTTGATACCACTTGAGTCTGACTGCCCTTCATCCACAGTTGTATGAGGCTCGTCTTACACTGGTAGGATCCGCACCGCTGACTATCTCCCAGCAATTTCGGCGCTAGAAACTTCCTCTTCGTCAACGTCCCTCCCGTTGACCGCTCTCCCTTGGTAGGGCCCCGGACACTTTCACATCACCGACCTACACTGACACCAAGCTAGATGCTCGCACAAGACGCTTCAGCACAAGCCCTCGAGAAATCAGTGATCGACGGGTTCAACAGCAAGCTTGCCACCCGTGTCAGCTCGTTCCAGTCTGCGAACCCCGGTGTAAGTTCTAACGCCGCTCTCCGTGGATCTGACTAACAGAATTTGAATGTAAACAGGTCCAAACTTGGGTGTTCGACGCCAACTCGGCCTTCACAGTGGTCCTCAACGACCCACAGGCCTACGGATTTGTGGACAACACGTCGTTCGGAAACACCGGCGATTTCTGGGGAAACAACTATCATCCCTCCAGTAAGTCCATCCATGCCTTGCTCTCTCGTCTCTCAAAGGAAATCAATTGAGCGCGCTTCGCAGGCGCGATGCAAACCATTATCGGCAAGCAAATCTCGCAGTTGTTGAACACCACAGTATGGTAGAGCAGGCCTCCTTGGACCCAAGCTCAAGTCTGGTCTCCATTCCTTCTGTACCAAGATTCACGCAACTCAATGGAAGCGCAGTGTATGCATAACTCGAGAAGGTGGATTGCAATTAGTGACGGTAGTCTGTGCGACAACGACGTGAGTACTAAGTAAGATGACACATCTAAGATTTCGCCTGTCCTCCCGACACGCCCGACAAGATACTAAACGCCGTCGGCGCAGCAGCAGGCGCACTAGGGGGAGCCGGAGACTGAGCAGGAGGCTGAGACTGAGGTTGAGGAGGGCCAGGTGGGGGTCCCATGAGCGCAGAAGCAGCGCCCCAGAACGTGCTCGGCATCGCCTGCGCCATCGCGTCCTGCTCCTCCTTGATCAGCCGCTCGAAGTTCTCCTTGTTCGCGTGAATGTACGCCTGCTCTTCCCGGTATTGCGCCTGTGCCTCCAGACGCTTTTGCTCGAGGTAGGTCAGAGGGACCGGGGAGGCGGCCGCCTGTAAAAAAAGTAAAGAATACCATTTGTCAAGAGATTGCGAGTGATACAAGTTGGGGGACGTACGGGTGACGAGCTACGACCAAACAGCGTGCTCAGGGTGAAAGTACTGGCCGCGCCCCTCTTCTTATGCTCCTCGATATGTTTCTGCTTGGCGAGAGCCTCCGTCTTTGCGTACTCAAGAGGTAGGTCCTTCTCGTGGTATGTCTCCAATATAGGACGGACATCAGCAGGCTTGTAAATACCAATCGCTGCAAAACAAAGTGAGAAAAAAACAGAATCATACGCATGAGAGTGCGACATACATTCCAGGAAAGGAACCATGGCTATAAGACCCTTGTCCTTTGGGTCTCCAGTCCATTTGGGCATGATGACCGCATTTTCCGGTTGCGCAGAAACATGCTCAGGATGTGTGTCAAGCAGGATTACTTTTGATAGATCACGGTTGAGATATGTCAAGTCCTAATATGCGCTCAGTATTCAAAGAGGAAGCGCATGGCACGTTGAATGCTTACTTTCACTGGGGTACCGTTGACAGAGCGGCAGGCATCACGGAAGAGCTTGTAAGCAATATAGAATTGGTACGGATCCAATTTCTCGAGAACGGGTATTGCTGTCTGTGAGAACAGGATAGTCAGATGACATACAAATGAACCTGGCGGAGGGGGGACTTACATAATGATATTGTGTTGTGAAAATGACGACTTCGTAGAATTGAGAGAGGTAAGCTAGGAAATAGTCGACGCCAGGTCGTTTGGCCGTTCGCCAGCCATGTTGTCGCTGGCAGCGAATGAGTGAATACAGTTATACAGATGAGCTGGATCGAGGACCACGTACATCCCATGTGGACGTCACAAGAAGGTCGTCAATTGAAACAAGCAGCGTGTATGGTTTTTGATGAGGGGCAGGCAATGGCGGGGGCAGTAATTCTTCCCAAAGCGGCTCTGTGAAGAACTGCAAAACCAAAGGTTGCGTGAGTTCACTGATAACACAATGCTTCAGTGTGCACGTACACCAAAGATATTCTTGAGCCGATGCACTGTCCTACCCCATCGGGACGCCTCCAGCTGTTCGGTCTGCTGTACACGAAACCATGAGCACGACATATTATGAGAAGGATGGAGGACGTACCAATCGTCTGTCGTTAAGCTCATCCGCCTCCCACTCTCTTCCGAGATACCATGTCTGCACTACCGTGCCTAGCAAAAGGACAGCTAATGAGACACGGCCCATGAATCTTCTCCTCCGCTCGATACTGGACAGCGAATCTTTGGAGGACCGGGCTCCGGTGCGCTGAGGCTCTTCCTCCACTCCAGGAGCGATATCCAAGCTGGGCAGCGACGACGAAGCATTTTGTGTCTCTGGGATGGGCGCTGGCGGTGGAGGAGGCGGAGGCTTGGGTTGGCCAGCTGGAGGCTTTGGAGTGTTTTTTAGACGTGGCCTCTTCGGTCCATTTGAGGCATAGGACCTGGTTGCGTTGAAAAGAACGCCTCGAGCTACGGATGAACGAGCAAACAGAACAGCCTGCATCTGACCACGGAAGACGAGACACGGACGACACCAAGAGGACACGGAGAGGAATGAAGATATCGATGCCCGATCACTTACAATGACCGCAAATATAGCTTACAAAACGTTTGTATGCTAAGTGATATAATTATATGGCAGTTGCGGCTGAGCTCAGTCTCTTTTTTTATTATTAAACCACTCTCAGTCTCACTCAGACGACTCTGAGTCCACAAGTACTCGACCATTCTCGTGACACTACAGCACGTTGTGACTTGCAGCGTCGAAAAATATTGTTGCCGCCCTCCGTGTAAACCTACACAGATTCCCGCACAGACCTAACAACATAACAGCTTGGTTGCCTGCATATGCATGATTCTACCTGAACTTGCCAATTCTGTTCAGCTCTGAATCTCGGTAATTCTTCCCATCAACGGTGTCGCACTGTACCTACTTACTGTTGTTCTCTGTGTCAATAAGATGCAGCCTCCAGGAGAGATCACCTCGCACATCGTCAGCTATCTATGGGATGACCACCACTCTCTCTGCACTTCTTCCCTCGTATGCCGCTCGTGGCACACCGTCTCCCGCCCCTTTCTCTTTCGTTGCGTACGGATCAATAGAGATGACAAGATACTTGAAATGTCGAAACGGCTCGAGGAAACCCCAGCGATGTGCCACTGGATCAGAGAACTCCAGCTCGTATCGTTGAAAACCGCAACTTCAGGATGTTTTTTTCGGGATTTATGGACGCCCTCGGCCTCCTTGCACACCGTGGTGTGCAAGCTAGAGAGGTTGCACACTTTGGTACTCGCGGGATGGAACGACGATCTTTCGTACTCTGATTCCCTCATCATGAAACAAGGCTTGGCGAAGCTTGGATCTATCCGCAAGGTATCCTTCATACATTGCGTCTTGGCCGAGCACTTGGCACCTCTATTCCTTTCGAGTCTTCCCAACCTCGACTCAGCCACATTCGACGCGTTCATGCTGCGTCTCATGGACGATACGCCCAAGCCTATCGGTCCGCTCCGCCTCAAATCCCTCTCGATTCATTTTCCGCCTCTCCAGCTTCCATTGATATTTCCCAAGGACTCCCTACAGTCGTTGGAGCTTCTGTTGATTAGCCAAACCAACAGCTGGCAGCATTCAGGAATAATTACTTTCTTGAACCAGATAGGACACCGCACACGCTCACTTTCCTTCCTACCAGGATCCATAGCGATAGCCATACGCCCTTGTGAGTGCTATCATACCTATCCTTCGAGCATTGGCAGTGCTGATTTGCATGTTCGCAGTCAAGACGATGGAGGATGCATTGGTCAAGTGGACGGAAACTCCTGCTCTAACAGGAGGTCTCCGCTTAACAGTCGGCCACATCACTCCGCTATCTGACCTCGTTGTACCGTTCTTGACCAACGTTGAGGCTCCGTTCGGGAGCGTGGTTACGGTCAGGTCAGGTCAGGTTACGGAAGGTTCCGAGGTGGCTCGTCACCTACTGTCACACAATGTCACTACGTTACACAATGTTTCGCATCTCCGAGCGCTGGATCGTTCGGAATCCGCGTCACCATGCTCGTCCGCACGTCAAAGGCAAAAGTCGAGGCCCGACGTCGACACTTGAGTCGGTGTCGCATTGCAGCAGCTGTGATTGGTCTTGCAGCATCTGCTGTTGCTCTTTTCTGTGGCACACAAATCCTCAACCGCTGCCCTCAACATACATCTTCTTTGACTGGGCATAGGATAGACAAACGACGAGACCGAGACCAAAATTAACAAGACGATTGACTAAAGAGTGTGCAGTAAAATGAGTGAAGTCAAAATGAATATAAAGGTGAGACACAACGAGAACAGATCAAGTACGACGTTGAAGAATGTCCTGGATAAAGTCACCACGAAGCTCATCGTCATCTGATCCGTACAATTCCATGTAGGAATCAGCGACCGCGATGTTGGTAGTGACGCAGCCAATGAATGAGACCCTGTCTCGCTTCTTTGTCGGACTGTTCAGCAAAGGGTCCTGTTTGATCTTGTGAATCGCCGTCTTCCGACGCTCCGGGGTAGAGGGAAAATCACCAACACCATCTGCAGCCAACGAGTCTGCTACCTTGGTCATGGCAGATGCGATGTGGTCCATAGCAGCAGTAGTTGACTTCGACTTTGTCGGAGCAGGGCTAGAAGCCGCTGAAGTCGGCGAACGAGAAGATACTGACGATGTCGGCGGACGGTGGGATGACCGACTGGGAGGCGACAGACTCGAAGATGAACGCGCACTCGATGTGGCAGTACTGGGTGTCGTATTGAGCATGATGCTGTCGTCATCAGGAGTGTCTCCAGTGGTGGCAACGAGAGCGGCGTGCGTAACGGGAGCGATCACGGGATCGGCATGCATAGTGGAAGCGATCGCAGGATCGGCGACTTCGTCGTGGGCAATAGCGGCGGGAACAACAGGGACGATAGCGGCAGGGACGACAGGGGTGTTGGGGACAGCGGGGATGGTGTCGACGGTGGCAGCAGCAGCCTACGCAATCATGTTGAATCAGTAAAGTGCTTTGAACGAATAACTAAGTCATACGCACATTTTGAGCCGGGGCAATGTGCAGNGCCCCACCGCCCGTAGCTATAGTGCCATTCCAAAGTTCCTCGCACTTGTCGTAGAGGGGGAATCCATGGGTCTTCCAATACTTGGCCTTACGATTCGTCTACAATGAGCATAGTAGTAGTGAGTTGACTTCCTAGTCAAGAAGACCAGATGTTCTTTACATACCGCTAAATACGCCTCCCATACCGGCCCAGACGCGATCACCGTACACATCTGAGCATCCCATCCAACGCCTGACAAGTCCCTGATCCTCTTGACAATGCGAAAGTTGTTTTTGATCTGTCAGATACCATGAGATTGAGAGCCGGAGCAGAAAAAAAGCAAGGACGTACCGCTTGTGCACGGTCCTTGCAGCTCTGAGAACTCTTGACAGCTCCAACTTGGCCTACCAGATCACGAAACTTCGTAGCGGCCCCCTGCCAGGCTACAGGCTTGAAAGAGTTGTCGGCCATGTCTCCGTGGATCTTGCAATCGAGCAAGAAATTGATGAGGATCGCATCATCGGAGGGACGCCAGTTGGCTCGATTAGCCATAGCAGCGGAGGGGGCGAGGGAAAGAAAGGAAGGGGATGTGGTTGTCAATGCATCGCGGGCGAAGGATATAAGTGGTTGACATGCGGAGAGGGTGCGGGATCATGCATGTTCGACAGCCATCTAATCATCACACATTATCGCACCGTTACAATCTGACTGTCACTCACCTCAAATACAGCCAAACACCGGCTGCCTTTTATGGTAGGCTAACCTGACCTGACCTGACCGTAACCACGCTCCCGAACGGAGCCTTACATCTTTACCGAATTCGAAAGATCGTGTAGGGTACACAGAGCAAGGCAGGTAGAGTCGTGGTCGACAGTCGTACACCGGCCCGGTGATATAAGCGCCTTGTTAGCGCCTGACAGCTCATGTCCTATTAGTATCTGAACTTATCTCTAAGTCGCCACAGATTGTTTTATGTTTTTTTCGGTCTCAAGTCCGTGCTTACCATGAAGACCCAGTATTACTCGCTGAAGCAGGAGCTGCACGGAATCTCCTCAGGCTAGCGTTTTCGGAAGATGGATGATCAGCTCCGAGTCGTGGCAAGCCGTTTGTACCATCAAGACAGAAAACACGTTTTCATACGTGGGGACTCTCCAGTTGCTAGACTCCTAGGTGCTCGTCCCGGTATCCGTTTTGCCTTTGCATCTCCTGCTTTATATCGCGACGCCGGCGACCCCTGACCTCTGCGGCTTTCGTCATTGACAATTGGCTCGGACGCGATGTGGACTTGCACAGTGCAAGACGGTGCCGGGGCTGTTCATAAAGCCCTGTACATTCCGTTGCATGCCTCCCTCGACATATACCTCCGAATTCCGACTGGTCAATGGGCCGTCTACATACCTGTCTACGGTCATCGATTCCGTCTGAGCCTCATGGGCGTCTATCGACGACTTTCCGCTCACCATGGCCTCAAATCCCCGTTCACCGGGCGGGCCTGGTCGTCGCTTGCAATGCCATTGGCCTTTATTCCCCATTTTTTGATCCCTCCCTTCTTAAATCTCCGCGCGACTCCCCCGAAAAGGTTTAGCGCGGAGGTTTCTCATACTCAGCCAAGCCCGACGTCATGCACTTATAATAAACTGGTCCCCTTTTACTGCTGTCTGCTCGCCGCCACTGCTCCTTCTGCCCCCCTTCTTAACGGGCTCGTCCTCTCCTCCATCTACCCCCAAGGACAGTTACGCAGTCATGAAGGTCTTTTTGTATATCCTCGCCGCCGTTGCGCTCTTGGTGTCTGTTACCGATGCCTCCCCGGCTTACATTGGGATGAAAAGGATGACCAACGCAGATAGATTGAAGAGAGGTCTTGGTCCTGCCCCTCCTGTATTGAGGAGGGTCATCCCAGGTCGTTCTCTCACTCCGACCCGGCTGTTCGCCGCTTCGAAGAGAGGCTCTCCTTCACCTTCGATCTCTCCCGTACCTCATGCTGTGCCCACCCCGTATGTGCGGTTTAGTGTGTATAATCTCTGCATCCTCATGAAATCTCGATTTACAGGCACGTTGGACGGATCGAGGTTCGGAACACCACTGGATTCTCCTTCGGATATGTGGAGAATACGGTGTCCGGAGTGTGAGTTATAGTCGTTATCTCGTTGTGGTACGAGCTGACGACGAGGGGACATTAGGAGCGGGGTGACCGTCAATAGCTCCATCGAACCACTTGCCGTTACCTTCAGCACCACCAGCGGTAGCAGCGGACCTTTTGACATCACTGCTACGGTACGCTGTTTCCCCTCTGGGACCCTTGCTCGTGTGGCTCATCTATTGTCGTTAGAACGCCACCTTCACTGGTCCTTTGACTCTGGGTGGTGTTGGCAGCACTATCTTAGCGGCTGATTCAGCAAGGTATGTTCTGGACTTCGCCAGTGCTCCGAGCCTGCTGCTGATGTGAGTTCTCAGCGCCGTCGTGTTCAATGCGACCAATTCAAGTGTGTACAAATGTTTGCGTTCTTGTGATGTGATACTGAATGCGTCTCAAAATAGCGGCCGGGGAGGTCAAAATCTGGACCTTGGATGGTCGCACGGCGCAGATCAGCGGTACGTTGTAGAACGGATTTGCTATCAATTGACGCTGACATACAGGCGTTTTTAGCACATTGGACCAACACAGATAATTCGACCCCCACCACGTTCATCGGCCTTGATGTCACCAACAACCACCTCCTTTTGACTGGAAACATCTCTTTGTACAACCAGGCTGTCACAAGCGCTACGCTGACGGAAGTGGTGAGTGTATACCTTCCGCGAAAGTATCTGACTCAGTGGCTGAACCTCAAATTTTCTGTAGCAATTTTTCCTCGCCAGCCCTCCCTTCCTATAAATGAAAGATAGGCAGATCACCGAGTGGAGAGATGCCCTATCTCCCACACCGGTATGATCTTACCTCAATGAACTCAAGCCTTCACAAATCTCGGACTTGTTCTGGACTTTTTCTCTTGTAGACAGTTAATGCAGTAATGCGTCAATTCTCATCACTTCCCATCCTCCCACCTCTCTCGCACCTTTTTACCTTCGAGCGTTTCAGGTTACGGACCTTTGGACTACTTGTTGTTTTAATAATTGCTTCCCTTCATGACCGCCTTGAACTTTCCTCCCTCTTGGACACTTACTCACCCTCACCTTTGGACTCTCCCCCTTGCCCCTTCTTCCACGTAACTCACGAAAACCCCCCAGCGAAACACCCACGAAAGCGACAAGTACTGCTCACGAAATTGATGACTCCAGTCTTTATCGACTTTGTGTATCACACTCCTGTTTTACTATCTTCGTTGTAATACTAGCTCCCCCTTCCCCCTTTGCCTAATTCATGTATTGGACACTTTTCTACTTGTCGTGCCTGCTTCTATTCGCTCACCTGGATCTGGATCTGCAATCTTCTATTGGTAAGATTCAGATCGACGTCGACAATCGAGGGTGGGGGGTGGTCTTCTGTAGCGAGCTTGAGATGCTCGATCATCCCAGTATTTAAGTGCATCCGTCTTCGCTCCGCTCTGTTTCGGTTAGCGTGGCGTTGTCTAGAGCGGATTGGGTATTCCGAACCGCAGTCTCATGAGTCGCCGATTTCGCGGAAGGTAAAACGCTTACAGCCGTTCACGAAATTGTAGGCGTGTGGTTGAAAAAAATCAGTAGTAGTCAGCTCTGGGCGGAGCTCAGTATAAAGCTAAACGGAGAGTCAGCGGGGATGATCTCGCACCATTTACGAGAGATGTCGGCCAAGATATGCCTGTGCCGCGCAACATTCTTGTCAGTGGCGTCCTAATCCCACATATTCCCGCTAGCCGACAACTACACTATTATTTTCGGACACGCCTACAATTTCGTGAACGGCTGTAATTGAGATCGGTGCACTGCTGTGGCGAGGCATTATGTAAAGAGATACCGCCGCCCACAAAGACTCGGGAGGATATGAGCGCAGCAGTATCCGAGTCAGGCCGTCAGTAATAGCCTTTCTATCCTCGTGCAATGTAGTTGTGCGGTACTTCGGTCATACCAATCTTGAAGTGATCACAGAGTCCCGACCGCTACTCTCGAAGCTCAGTTCACTTTAGAATTTGTCCGAATCTTGGAATTTATCCATGCAAAGTACTGCACAAAGCAAGACGCACATATTCTTGATACTCTAGTCTTTAGATATCTGGTTACTTATAATAATATAAAGCACCGTGAATTCTAAGTCTCCTAAGCAACCCAAACCTTACTCCGAGTTTCGAGCCTTGAAACAAAAAACCTTGCAACGAATCTTCCATCGAACGACCGAGCTCCTGATCTCCAGGTCACCGTACGGTCACTGTGTCTTCTCATTTATTCCGGGAACGCTGATCCCCGGACAGTCTGGATCCAAGAGGCCGCTGCGTCGGGGAACTAACGGTGAAGGTCATTTTGTCAGACTCCGCAGACTGACGAAGCAATTATTATGATGTGAGCTCACCTCCCAGGACATCACTCCGCCGTCTGCGATAATTTTGGTCAGTCTGAGGGTCTAGATTCAGTCGGAGAGGGCAGGGAACTCACTCCAACCCATGTTCACCGCTTGGGACACACATCCCGCTAAGGTGCCGGGGTCGATGTACCCGTTTGTGGCGTCGCCAGAGTTGGCAGGCTTGCCGATGACCAGCTTGCTTTCAGAAATGCCAGACGCGATGATCTGGAACAACGAGGTCTGCGGGAATCCAGAACCTGACGTCGTCAAGAGAGAAGTGCATGTTGTGTAGTCATTCTCTGGAAATTATCTTGAGAATCCCTGTCCGCGCAGTCGGTGAGCACACTCACGGTTATAGAACTTGATAGTGACGATTGAATCATGTCAGTAAACTACTTCCTTAGAGAGTTTCCCGATATGTGCCTACCTGCACGTTGTACTGTGACGACAGAAGCTTTGTCAACGAATAAGACAAGAACACGGAAGACGACGGAGCTCACCCAGTCAATCAAGTTTCCTACAGTTTGGTCAACCCTGAGATACCCTCCGCCACCCCACCTGTTGGGCTCAAACCTTGAACAAGGACATCAGACAAGCGACCGTTGAGACACCTAAAATATGACTCACCACGGAGCGACAGCTAGTATATCGACGATATGATCAGTAAAGAAAGTAGCACGACATTGAAAATGAGCTTACGGGCATGTGTGAGAATGTACTGGCCAACCGGCAGCTGAGTCCGCAGCTGCTGTGTGAACGTGATGAGCCACTGTTCTGCCTTTCCGTCACCAGCGTCCATGGCATTGAAGTCCTATGAGTATCAGTATGTGTAAGTGACAGGCGATTGCTGTAGAATAACGTATAACGAACCTCGTAATCAACATCAATTCCATCGAGGTCGAACTCCTGGACCCAAGCGGCCATCGTGTTTGCCGTTGCGACGGGATCGGCGCCACTCGACGTCGGAACATCGGTGGAACCGAAAGCAGAGACAATCAACTTGATCCCTGCGGCGGCATACTGAGATTTGAGGCTGGATCGCTGAGAGGCAGAAAGCTGGACCCATTCTTCAGCCTTGTCCCAGGCACCTTCGAGAAGTAAGAACGATAGGATACTATGAACAAGAGAAGTCAGAGAGAGGCATTTTAAGTTGCACACGACCAATAAACATCTTACAATACATTCCAGCCCTATATATGATGAGTCAGCATGGCGCTGTGTGAAGAGGCAATCCAGACGTCATACCTGAATATCAGATGGAGGAGGCGGTCCGGTGATACCTGATGTTCCTTTGTCTGAGTACAGTGCGAAGTGTGGAGCGGCTGGTGTGGCGCGTGCCAGGATGGAACGGGCTTGATGGTCGAGACCATCTGCTGGAGCTGAATGGACATTCTGCAGCGCGACAGAAAGAAGCAAGACAAGAGATGCCAGGAGGTTCTTGAAGGCGAACATATTGTCTAGGGTGAACAAGAGTGGGAACCTGTTGAAAATTGGCTCTTACAGAGTACACTTTATACTTGTTCGTCCCAAGCAAATACAAGCACAACAGCTGACCAGTACCGGACGACCACATGGAACCTTATGCCTTCACGACTGGCAAAAAGCACACCATGGTAGCATCTTCGATAACAAAAACCGAGCTTGAGCTGCTGAACATCGGACGTCTCGGACCAGGGTAGAGCTGAATAAGTGAATATGGTCATGTCTAGCACGATACCACATGCAGAGGTTGAGCGAGCGCATGGACAACTAGAGGAAGAAGCAAAGAACTAAGCATCCTGTGTCACTCACGTATCATGTGAAGGGGCCGTAGACGACCGATGTGAGGGCGCATGATACATCCTGAAGACGAAGGAACGAAATCTCGGCAGAGTTTGTGTAGAGGCCATGCGCTTCGTTCAGGTTATCATGTTGTACTCAACTTGAACTTGAAGCGCCAATACGATATCATCTCAAGACAAGAAACGCGTAATCTGGTATGGTGTGCCATCAGGCGTGCGTTCCAACATAATCTCAAAAAACGTCCACTCGACAGATAAGCAGAGCCAATCTTGAAGCAAGATAAAGAATATGTCTGGGATTTCGTATCGAGAACCTTGATACAGCCACTGGAAAGCCCGACAGTCTCGCCTGTGTCGTCTGTCATAAGGTCAAGAAGATCAAAGGTAGCACACGAAGGAATCACTCAACAACGTAGGTACCCGCAGCAGTATCGCAACCGATGCGTTCACGGAGTGAAAAGGATACAAGAACTCTTCTGAGTAATTTTCCGGCCACCAGGTGAATTCTCGTAGCATGTGGCAAGCGAGAGAACAAACGAACCTGCTGACGATGCCTTTCCAGGAAAGCTCTGACTCAGCAGCGCACACGCTCGGTATTTGCCGGATCCACACTGCTCTTGAGAGTTCCATTAAGTAGTAGTAGTAGTACAAAGGCATTCCATTACTATAACTCGAATACAAGAGTACACTGAGAGCCCATAAGAATCGCCACCGTCGTCTCCTATCATAACTGTCCGTTGATTATCTACCAAGATGAAGAACTTCTTCACTACTGTGGCGTTTTTAATCGAGAGCACCGTTTCCGTTGCAGTAGTCCACGTTTCCGACGGCAGGGTTTCCGGCCCAGGCGGGGAATGGGTTGGATTTACCAGCCGCACCAAAGACTGCGAAAGACAGAATGAATATCATGATCTGCGCTCCTCCATCAAGCGCACCACCTAAGGAGACGATCCATCAGAGCTGCTTGCACAAGAATAAGGAAAATTGCGTACCAAGAATGTAGTTGTACTTCCTGTACCATCCCGGGTGGTATTTCCTCAGCCAAAGCTGAGACACCAGACCGACGATGACGGAACTGAAAATCATAGAATTCACACCGGCGGACATCCATGCAGAGTACTGTAGAAATGGTGGTTGAGCGAAATACTTGACTACATCGCAGCAGACCAAACGTACCATATAGATGAGTGGTAGCATGATACTGTCGACTTTGAGACCACCGATGACCGGCCATTTCTTCCAGATCAAATATTGGATAAATGTGGGTCCCATTCCGATGAACAATCCCATAGGGATCAAGAAGTATGGACCGTTGATCCCGTAGAGCTGAGCAGCCAAAGACCATGTGACAGCTGCACTATTCAAGCTTTGAACGACTTGACCAGACTGCAGAAAAATAAGCAAGAGAGAAGCATGCGAACGACACCACACTAACCCAAACGTTGGTGCCTTGAGGATCAAGTAGGATTTCCCGTTGAGCGTCCACAACCGAAATCATGACAACTGGAAAAAGTCAGATCTCCAGTGCGCAGCACTACAACATGTAGAGACATACCGTAGTTGACCACAGCTCCGACAAGCACTCCCCAAATTTCTGCAAAAATGGTCAGATTGACACACAGGTTGAGCACGAAAGTTACGCACGGGTGACAAACATGGCACGGGGAGGGATCTTCAAATACTGGCCCATCTTCAAGTCTCCAGCCAGATTGATAGATGTAGCAATGGCATCGTGACTCCACATGGAGAACTGTGGTCGCAAAACGTAGTAGGTCAGGACGAGTTCAATTCGCACTCAAACAACTCAAGAGAACTGACGTAAAGGTTCGCAACGGGCCTTCCGGGGTTGCAGGCGGCGGCCACCATCTTCATCAACTGGTTGGTAGCGATACCGTTACCCATCCGTGCAAATAGCAAGTTAGAGAATGGCGCAATGAAGCTACCGAGCAACAGCGCAACAATGTACGACCACCAAGGAAGTGTGGTGTTCCCCTTGATCACGACGATCAAACCTAGACTATAGGTCAGACAAATGAAGACTTTTGACAGCGAGACAGAGACAACTTACCCGCAAAGAACGCGAGGACAAGCAATCCAGCGTACCAATACCAAGGGACTTCATCGTACTTTTGCATGGCCTAATGAGACATAAGTATCTTGTTGACTTGACGCGGCCAGAAAAGTCTCACCTTCCAATGCGGATCGGGCTGAGTTCCCTGCCTTGCTTGCTTGAAAGACTCCACGACATATGGTCTCCAGAAGAGCAAGCAGTGCGCGATGAGACCGCCAATCTGTAATAAGTCATGTATGAGACACTAAGACGACGAGTAGCTAAACAGAATTACATACCGACAAGTTTGCTGTCAGGTTGGTCCAAGCATTGGAACCAGTGAGAGCGGGAAGACCGATCTGGTCGAGCGCGGTCGTGTTCAACTCGAAAGAGGAACCGAACACAGCGGATTGAGAATAGACAGATCCATTCGCTGCGAAAATAGACGTGGACAACATAGGGAAAGATAGCGACTAGGGAAAGAATAGATGAGTACGTGTGTAGATACGCAAGCTATGCGACTTACATTCCATGTGTTGGAGTAGTAGATAGCCATAATACAGATGTAGCAGAATGCGTACCCAATCCACGAGTTCGCTGAAAGACGAGTTGGTTAGAACTCCCATGATAGCGATGAATGTAGTGACTGACCTTGCTGGATCAGCGGGTAACTCATGAAACTACTTCCAATGTACTGCCAATCAAAGCTCAAAGCACCAAAACCTAATCCTTCGTTACCGTTTGATCCACCGAACAAGTTGGTGATGACGTCAACAGCTCCGGCGGGTGATCTCTGGGTACCGAGACAGACAATGTTGACACCGTTGAGAAGTGGGAATATGTAGGCAGGAATTATTTCGTAAATGAACATTCCACCGAGGGAAGTCCAGAAGAGTTTGAGACGCTTGACGTTGCCAGTAGAGTCGAAGTGCAATGCTGAGATGAGTGTTAGAATAAAGTCGGTAATATAAATAACACATAAGACTGACCTTGGAAGATAGCTACCGTAGGCAGATTCTGTGTATGCATGTCATGAGTCAAATCATTCCAACCCGAGCATCATACCACTTACAGCCCAGTAGACCATCTCACTAGGGTAGACCGTCAGCGGCCTAAGTAGACCAACCAGACTGTATCTACAGCAGAGGTCAGTATGGTCCCTTTGATCGTTCAGGCAGGGAAACTCACCCGAAGAGAGCGGTTGAAAATGTGGCTAGGACAGCGGTTGTGGCTTCCACTTTGGTGTCGTAGTAAAGTCGTTGAACGGCAAAGTTCATGACCGCTGTGCTTCCTCCGGACGCGGTGGAAGCAACAAGCGACGCAATAGCGTGCTAAAATTTTGGTAAGAAGCGTACAAGAATCGAGCTGAATACTAGTATGCAACTCACCTCCTTAAGACCAAACGGACCGGGGTTGATGAAGTCAAACACGGGACCCAATTTGGCGAAGCGACCACCCTGCACGGTTGAAGATCTAGGCAGGAAAGTAGCCCATGCCACACCGACGGTGTAGATCAACAAGAGTAAGAAGACAGTTGAAACCGTCATCTGAACAGGCTTGAACATATAAATCTTTTTTCTACAGTCAGTAAAGTCTTGCGACGGTGTGTAAATTCAATCAACGTACCTGCACCAGCGTAGCACCAAGACCGGCAAAGACAGTACCGAGTACCAACGAACGGAAGGTAAGGGCAGGGTCTCCATCATCTCTAATATCGACAAGGTACTTGGAGACGTCTCGACCATTGGCAATGACAGGCTCGCCATTGACCCATGTGACCTCGGAGTCGATGACGTTGGACTCCAAGCTCTTCGAATCGGCGTAGGATCCCTTCTCGTTCACGAACTCGTCGGAGCCCTCGTTGAGGTGGGCCACCTTCTCTTCATGGTTATCGGCAGCCGGTGCATGAGCGGGAAGCGTCTCGATGTTGTCGAGCGGGGAAACGCTCTCTAGGGTATGTTCAGGCATGGTTGACCTGGTCCAAGACGGACACCTAGTATAGAAGCGGGGGGTGGGTACCGGTGAGTGAAAGGAAGCACAAGAAAATAATTATCCACACTCTACCCGCTATATATCCTCTGCACATACCCAGGGCTCCGTGGACCGAGAATACGTCTGCATCAATCCTCGGTTCCTCTCTGTGACTAGTACTGGCCCGGAGGCGACGATTCGACATAATGGCACAAGGTGTGATCATAGCGCCCATTCAGTGAGTGGCCTGGAAAAAAACAGCCGACAATGAAGGTGTGAATTAGCCTACTGGTGAATAGTCCAAGACTGAGTTACTCACAGGAACCACATGGAACCACATGACACCAATACATTGCGTATCTTGGCAGATTAACCGCAAGATACGACTGGGAGTAGGTTTATCGTCAATCCGCGAATGTACTCATTGGGGTATCACACAAATAGTGTATGGTTGTTGGACTTTGAACGGTAAATTTCTTGTCATCGACAACCTTGCCCGTACATTGGTCGTATCGCTGCTAGTAAACCAGATTGATCGATAGGATTATCCTATTCGCCGTTCGGAGTCACGACGTGCTCACAAGTAGCTTTTCTGCGGTGAGATCAGCTCTGATCAGCTATACTATGGCTTGATCACGTAGTTTAGTTTGTCGATTGCGTGCACGAAATGCATGGTACTCACAGGTACATTCGTCGTGCTCAGGGCAAAATCAAAATTTTAGCAAGACCACTTGGCAAATTGGGTCAGCATGATCGACCCATCATACACCGTTATACCAAATTACCAATTCATTATAGCCCACCAATGACGGGGCATTAACATTCATATTATACGTACGACGAGAACTTCGTCGAGAGGAGCAAAAATTTACCATCGAGAGCAGGTACAGGTCCACTGGAGTGTGGCGTGCTCAGTCGCAATGAACGCGCGCTAAGGAGGGATGTTAATAAGGCGCTATACATACATTTGACCTATGCCATGCTGTACGTATAATCTAACCACAGATATGCAAAGGTAAAATGGGAGGAACATGATATGAGATCGCAAGTGAAATGTGTGCCAGAATCCATGTATGGTCAAGGTCCATAGAGTACTACTCGGTGTGATGTGAGGAAGGAAGTGCAAAGAGTCAACAAAGCGCATGCGAGAGGACCGAAGGTTACCGACGATGTGAAGATGAAAGAAAAGGACAGGACAGGAGGTGAGAGAGGCAGAGGTCAAATATTAGACGTGCAGTGTGTGTGTATGATTATATGGTACAGCTTGGTTCAAGGACGTATAAAAACAAAATAACGAAAGAAGGCAGCAGCGCAATCGACTCCGGAATCGAATGGCAATTGATGTCGAAGCCAAGTCGAAGCTATCGAAGCGTGCAAGTTCGTCTGTAAATAGTGGTAACTGACGGGACAGATTGAGCCTGAGGCCTGAGGCCTGGACAGCGGTGATCATTGCACGACACAACCATCTCGCTTTCCAGATTTGTTTCCCTTGACCTGCTGCTCACGAGGCATTTCTCCAGGGATGCTTCCAAATTCCGATCGACCGTCCTCCCTCTCTGTGCCTGCAGTGCTGACACCCGAGAACGAAGTCATCTTTGATAGCCTCAGATCGCTTCGTTCTGCCATGCTGGGTGTTTCCGTCTCAACAATCGAGATCGTAGACTGTCTGACGGTTTCGGGTCGGCTAGATATGGAGGATCTATCGACGACGCTGCTGCGGATGCTAGCACCCTGACTGTTGTTGTGGCTGTGCTGATTGCTGCTGCTGTTGTTAGACGAGATGGTGGATGGTGGCCGTCGATCCTTGGAGGTGGGATTGCGCTTTAGAACAGAGCGCTTGTGGGAGATAGCGCGTTCCCGAGCAGCGGGTGCTCCTGCAGTTGGCTGACTAGATGGTGAAGTTGGATCAGAGTCATTCGTCGTTAGCGAGGAACGTGATCGTTTGAAAGCTGCCGTAAACACTTTGAAAGCAGTAGGTGGGTGGGGGGTACCGGGTACCGACAGAGGGGGGGAAGGAGGCATATCTAGGCTAGGCCGTGAGGAAAAATTGCTCTCCGAGTTGGGCGATGTGGGAGTCCCGTTTGACATGGCTGCCAGTATCTCCATAGGGTGGCTATAAGGACCGGGTGAAGCCCCGTTCTCCGCGTACTGAGCGTACAACAGAAGCTGAGAGCGCAGGTCGCATGTGGGCGGCGCATTTGGTGCACACTTGGTATGCGCTATGAGACTGCACTGCTCGCACAGCACCGCACTCTTCTTGACACTCTGGAGGCACACCCTGCATATGACAGCTGCAAAAGCAGATAAGATATATCAGTCATGGGGTCACATACGCGATAGTGAAAGTGACGCACGTTTGCCGAAGGTGGTTTTGACAAAAGAGTGTTCTCGAGGGGAGATAGGGTCGGGGTCATTGGAAAGACGCCGTCTTGGCGGAGATCCTGACATGACTTCGTCCAAGCGAGGTCGAGCCTCAGGAGGGGTCCGTTCGGGGGGAGGGTCGGGCATCTCGATCTGGGCCAGGTATCGTATGGCTTCGGACTTTTGCATGTCCGCGCTGACTCGGCGGAGGAACGGAATGGAGTCCTGTGGCCGCAGGTCCTATCGAAGTGAATGCAATAAGCAAACAAGTAGAGAAAGCCAGAAGGAGACCAACGACAAACCTTATGTGGGGCCCAATTTTGTTTGAGCCACTCATGTTCGAAGAGTGTCTCGGCGTCGGGCCGTTTACTTGGATCCTTGTTGAAGCACAGAGTCAGAAAACTACGAAGAAGGTTGGAACAACCTTCCGGCAGTGGCGGCATATCGTCCTCGACAATCCTGAACATGACTGCAGAACAATATCAGCAGAGCAATACCAACGAGGAACTCGCGACATACCAGACATGCTATTGGCAATCTCACCGTACGGTGGTCGACCTGTTAACAGTTCAATCACGGTACAAGCCAATGACCAGATGTCCGACTTAGTCGAGGCACCCTTGAGCTCGATTACCTCGGGCGCCATCCAGTTTGGCGTCCCAGCAACATCCTTTTCCCTCTCCATAGCGCGCAGGTTCAGAGAGACTCCGAAATCGGAAAGCTTGACGTTCCCATTCTTGGTGGTGAGGATGTTAGCAGCTTTCAAATCGCAATGCACAACGTCGCTTTGATGGAGGTAGTGCAACCCCTCGAGGATCTTGACAACGTAGCCGGCAACGAGACGTTCGTTGAGCTTACCAAACGCCTTGATGGTTTGACCCAAAGACCCGTTCTCAGCATACCTACACAAGCGTGAAAAACAATTCAAATAAAAGAGATTGCCAGACGTACTCAAGGATGATGTTCAAGGAGCTCTCATCCCTGCACATGCCTTCGTACTTGACGATGCTGGGGTGCGATAAGCTCTTGACCAGGTCCACCTCCTTCATGAGCTGCGCGATCTCTTCCTCCTTCAAGCCTTCTAACCGGATGCGTTTCACGGCCACCATCTGACCCGTGTTCAGGTTCAGGGCGCGATACACAGCACCGAACTGACCACGCCCTATGCAAGGGCCGAGTCGCTATAAGTGAGGCACCATGAGCGGTCAGTGAAACCCGATCAAGAATGCAGGATTATGTCCGACTCACGAACTGCGTAGCCGGTTTTCCGTCCTCCCTCACCACTAAAGTTTGTCTGACGACCCCATCTCCCGCACTCTGCATCAAATCGCTCGCACTCGCATCCCCACTCGCTCCACCCAAGTTAACCATACTCTCGAACCTCGTCCTCGGTTTCGCGCCCATCTCATCATACGAACTCGGCCTCGGCTTCCTCCGCGCACTCGCTCCGTCAATCTCACTCTGGAATCGACCTCGCGGAGGCTGGTGCGGCCGCTCCTTCGAAGACGAACCAGCACTTGGCGTAGAGATCTTGGAGGCATCCCGGTCGCCATTCGTGTTAGAGGGGAAGTGGACGCCCTGGGACGGCGTAGGTGGGGTCCCGCCGAGGTCGCCAGAGACCGTCCTAGGAAAGGGCACAAGGTCTTCTTCGTCAGAGTTGCGAGGGATGTAGATGCCGTTTCGGTGAGGACCTGTCTTAGAACTGTTCCGTCTGACCATGATCCTTGGCGTGGGCGGTATATCCGGACTGGAATCACGCCGTAAGATGGACTCCTTGGGCATGAGACCAGGCACGTCCACACTGTGTCTCGCGCGGTGACTAGGTCGTCGGGGAAACTGAGGTAATGGATCGAGGCTGCCCTCCGGGCGACTTGTTACGATAGCTAGCTTGCGCGGTGGTGAGATCGACGATGTTGTACTCCGCGGTGAAACGGAGAGAGGAGTGGGTAACACCGAAGGTATGGAATCGGCTTCGTCAAACTCGTCCAGCAATGGTGAACGCTGCGGCGCAGACTGGAACGCGTCAATGAAGTCGTCGGGCCACTTGCCTTTGCCCAACCGAATATTGCGTCCCAAATCCCCATTCCCCATCATCTTCCCCGCCGGCGACGACGAAGACTCCCTCAACTTCCCATTCGCACTCGACCCACTCTCATCCGCCTCCTCTACCCTCGACAAGTCTACGAATGCCGTCTCGCTCGGGTGTCGTTCGCGAAAGGGCTTGAGTATCGGGTTAGGGTTGACATTGCCATCTAGACCCCGCTTACGCGCGTATTCGTCCCCGCCAGGTGACGGTGGGATCGAGCCCGCTTCAGCAGGGAAGAAAGAAAGCATATCAGATGGCGATAACGACGTCGCCTCCGTAGTCATCGTCCGAATCGTACCGAACTTGTTGCCCTGCGAGGTGCTGCGACTCCTCTGCACCTCCAGCAGACTCGAGAACGCTGAGGTGTCTGTTGTGGCTGACATGTGACTAGAAGCCAAAGATTGGCGCGTCGTGGCGAGGGAAGGAGCATAAGAGTCCGTAATGGAACCCCGAACAGACTCGCTAATGTTGGCACGTGTGGAGTCGGCGATGGAAGAACGCTCCATACTCGGTCTTGCGCGTAGAGGAGAGCGGGGAGGGGGGCTGGGAAGGGAGGAAAGGGTGTCCTTGTCACCAGCGGAGAGAGCCGTAGCCGCGACAGCTGTACCTGTCCCGCTGGAACCTTCTGACTCATTGGGACTGTCAGAACGTACGACAGGCAGTGGTGGAGGACTGAATCGCTTTTGTCGTGTCGGAGCCGCCGAAGGAGAAACTGATCGCTGAAGGTTCGGCGTAGAAGCTGTCGCCCGGGACGCTGTACCCTGACCATATGGGTTGTTCTTTGCGCCTCCTTGCACAATCTTTGAGCGTTCTGGTGCCGGAGATTCCAAAGCAGCAAACAGGGCGATAATGGTCTTGCTCACTCGAGCCAAACTTTCTGGTGTGGACTCGATGAAGTCATCCCGATTAAACAAGTCGTCACTCTTCAATCCCAGAGCGGAGCAAGCAGCGAGGAATCTTGTCACGTTTGCCGTACGCGTGAAACCGTCTTCGCGTTTGTCAACACGAGTGACAGTCCCTGGATGGAACTTGTTTATGAGTCTGTAAGGTAGAAATGATTAGTGAACGTCTCAACGCATGCTCAAACATTCAATCGAATGAGCAGGTCCAATATTGACGTACTGGCAAAGAACATAGCCATCCCGCAAAGCTTCCGCGAACTGCTTTCTCTCCCGATCCTCGCCTCCAGCACTCAGCCCGCTCGAAGTCAATCCCGACACGTTCACCTGCGACGAGTTCGCACCACCACCGCTCTTGCCCCATACCCGCTCCAACCTTGACAATGACCTCAGCCGCAACTCTACTTCCTCGTATTCCAGCGGATCGAGTGAGGGTCCTCGAGTCGATGGAGGCTTGAGCATCTCGCGCAAGAGCACGCTAGACGCGTTCCGAATGAGCTCGCGCTGTTCTGGGTTGCTCGGCGTGATGAGCGACGTTGTTGATACGTTGAAGTTTCTTGAGGGGGAGAAAGTGGGTGAGAAGTTGCGCTGTGTTGGAGACACGGCACGCGGTCGAATCGGGGTGGAGGGTGAAGCGGCACGCGACGAAGGGGAAGCTCGACCAGGGCGTTGAGTGTCTAATGAGGGTCGTCTTGCGTCTACCGAAGGTCTTCTTGCCTCTACAGAGGGTCGTCTTGGATTATCTACTGATGGTCGTCTTGGGCTGTCTACGGATGGTCTTCTGCCCGGCGTCGGCGATGGCGATGATGTGAGCGGCAAATGAGACGAAGAAGCCGAAGCCTTGGCTCGTGGTGTGGTGGGAGAACGCGGAGATGTAGGAACACGAGTTGGACTGCTAGCGCGCGGGGTTGTCGGGGATCCAGGAGGACTGCTCAAAGGTAGATGGGTAGCACTAGCTGCGGCACGCTTCGAGGCCAAGTATCCACTTCGCGGTGAAGGGGACGGTGGACATAGATCTGGGGACCGGGTCAGATCTCTGTTCCTACTTCGAGGGGTCTCTGGTGGGAGGGGGGACTCAGACAATCGTCGTGGTGGTGACCGAGAATCGTAAGCAGAGGGAACGGCGATCTGTAACGACCTGCCTGGTCTATGAGTCTTTTGCTCCTGAGTCGATGGTGGTGGACTTGACGTCCCGCTTGTACGAGGATCACGTCTAAACAGCGGAAGGGGACTGCTGATGTCCTTCGTAGCAGTAGACTGCCTCTTTCCACGATCTCGAGGGGGTGAAACCAGTGCAGCCACATTGGAAGACGATGCAGGTATCGCAAATGGTTGGGAATACGGTGAGGGGTATGCCTGAGACGAGAGGTGAAGTGTTGGTGAAGACATGGAGGCCTGGCGTAAGGAAGGCGTCAAGAAGCTAGTAAAGCCCGCCTCGCGTACTTTGTTCTTGTCTCTATCTCTTTCTAGATGAGTCGATTCCTTCCTCCCAGCTGGGACAAGTGGCACTGGCGTCGTGGAATTACGTCCGCCGGCAAGACGGAAGGAAACCCTAGATAGCATGCTTGATTTGGGCTTGTCCTTCGGAACAGCCTGTTCATCCGTAGCCTTCTCTTTGCCCTTACCCATGGTTTGGGCAACCACTCCGTCCTCACCTACAACTACACCATGGCTCTTCAGCTTGGACTTCGTCGCGGTTCGCAAGCTCTGCTCTAGAGACGTCCGCAATCGCTTGAATGTCTTCGGCTGAGCGTCCGTCGCACTGGGACCTGGCGGAAGCTGGGAAGACGACGGGTCGAGCCGAGATGAAGAGGGGACAGGGTTTCGAGAAGGTGGGCCGTCAATATTTCTGGGGAGCGCCATGTGAAAGGGACTTGAAATGGCGATGTTGAACTTGGAAGATAGGACATCAGCTGCCATGTGAGAACGCGCGTGTTCATGTAATAGGGGAGCACGACGACGACGGTATCAGCTACTCATTGTATCCCGAGCAGCAGGTGTCATTGGAGGAGCGCGACGGATGTGAATGTATTAGATGATGTCAAGAGAGACAAGAGGGAGACTCACGGGTACGCGCAAGACGTTTATGCGCCGAATCAACTGAGGTGCCGCAGTGGAGGAGTCTATAGAGATAGGTCAGTGTGATTGTAAAAGTTAGCGAGATTTCAGGAGGATGGAGGAAAGTTGACGAGAGTGGGTACTCTGGGACGAAGAAGGGAAGTCGGATAAGGGAGGTGTGAAACGAAGGCTAGGACATGACTTACCACGGCTGTACTCATACAAGTCAGGAGGACGAGAAGCTTTGCAATGTCGAACCTGCTGGCCTGAATATAGTACGACGGAGAGGGGTGTGGGCGATAGGAAGAGCGAGGTGATGGAGAGAACGGTTGGAGACGAGAACGAGGCAAGGAGCGTGAAGCGCTGCAATGTGCAGTAGTGCCGCTGAATGACGCGGGGCTGTCAATGCTTGGCGCGAGCCCGCCGTCGTCGGGAGACGCAAAGGCAAAGACGAGACGCGGTCGGTCGGTCGGTCGTCGTCGTCGTCGTCGTCGGTGATGAGAAGGGGAGGAGGGAGCCCTGAGGTGACTGGGAGGAATGTTGGCGGAGAGTACCCGGGACGGTGCGATAGACGCCTGTGCAGGCGTGAGCCNGTCAAGACGGAGAGCACTCTTGAGTTGGCTCCTCCTCCCCAACGACCATGTCTTTTATTATTTCTTTCATTGTGGACTCCTGAGCATCGCCGCTACGCCACGCCGCCACTCCTCAACGTCGAGATCTGCGTATCCTGTTTCACCTAGAGCTAACAAGGCAATGGAATTGCACTTTCCCAACTATAGTTCGCATTATAGACTCGGATTCTCCACGAAACCGGAGCTGACAGATCCCAACACGCTCAGAACCTCTCAGAACGCGCTCCTTGCGTAGATGCAATCAGCAGTGCGGTCCGTGTCTGCCTCCTGATCCTCGCCGACCTTCCATTGAACGCCCCTCCTGATGATATCCATGGTATGAAGCCTCCTCTTCCAACCCAGCTGCCACTTGTCACAGCCTGCCAATGCCGCTTTCTGTTATTGAGATCTCCAGAGCCCCCGAATATACTTAGTAGTGGCCGTCAAATGAGTGATCGTGCATTGTGCCGGTTGCGGTGCGATTCGACGCAATCAACCGTTCGCATATCGATTTCTCCACCATTCCTTGGTTACGTGACGAACGTGATGACGCGTAGATTGTCGAACTCTTCCATCATCGAGGAGCACGTTCAGGAGCACGCAGGAGCATCCCGACCTACGAAAACCTGCAAGCTCGTGACCGGCGTTGAGTACAAATACCGAGATGAAATACCACCCGATACCCGCTCGACGGATCAATATTTCCTCGAGTAGACGCGCTTTGATACGAGACACCCGAGCTTTGGTCGCCGGACAAGGAAGGTACGCGCCAACACACCGGGAGACCGACGAACGAGACACGTCTGGTCACGATCACGTGTTCTCGCGAACGCGTCCATCGTAGGCTTTCGCAGCGGGGTTCCGCCCAGCGATCAAAGCTTCAGCTAAGGCAGAGATCAGCAGAAACACCGCAATCAGATAAACGGACGCGAGGCAACAGATATCCGAACCTAGAGAAGTCCATTGGAATAGGGTGTCGCTCAGTGGGAGTGTCTGACCATACATGGGGATGTGCTTACCTGAGCCGCATCGGAAGGTCTGCTGCGACGCGCACACCGTCCTACACTGTCTTCAAGTTCTTCCGTGACGTGGTCAGCGCATTCTCGTCGCGCCCCACTTCCTATCAACGTCTCGGCCCGGGAGAAGGGCTTACACGATATAGAGTCGTGCGCGTGGGTGGTTCCGGTATTATTGCCAGTGTGACTTGATTTTAGGAGCACCGAGGGGAGGGTCAATCTAAAGTTCGCATCTTCATTATTGTGAAATGGACAATACAGCTGAGGAAAGCTGTGAACGATCGTAAACACACCATGCAGCGGCAATATCAATGAAGGGGTTATAGTAGCCGGATGTCAAAATGAAGAGGTTTTTATCACAGGAGTGTGCATCAGAGCAAGATGGCGCCTGAAGTCTTTTTCAAAGACGCTCTCATTGGCAGTCCGCGGAGAAGTAGAAGGAGGTAAGAATGCGACGCACCGACAGCGAAACAGCATGGACCGCGATGCATATGGTGTAGGGCCAGTGTGGCGTGGCGTGTTGTATTGTGCATCTGAAGACCCTTCGACGTGCCAGCCTATCACAGTGACTTCGAGATGCAACTCCTGGATCTGAGAGGGGTATGTGGGTCCACACGATTGCCGAACGGGTGCCACGAAATCAAGTTCGTTTCAATACGAAAATGCGCAGTGGGAATAACTTCGAGTGGCCCCGATAAGTCTCAGGCACCATTGAACCCTGATGCGCCGTGTTAGCACTTCAAAACGAGTATGCGATGAGAATGAGAATAGCGTAGAGATGTGTCAAGAAAGAAAGAAATTGTGAGTGGTCCTATTTGTGGATCCCAGGTCCGGGCCGGGAGGGGTCCGGTGTTTCCGGAAATAATTTAAATTTTCGCGAGGAGGAGTTTTCACGTTCTCACGCTCCTGAAATTGCAACAACGATGTCGACTCGCCGTACCCGCAGCAAAGGAGGGCCATCCCTACCAGACAAAGACATACCTCAAGACAAAGAAAATAGTTCGCTCAATGGTAGCGGCAAAGTGCTGGCTTCAAAGTCGAAGCCACGCTCAAAGGCCCGTGTGCCGAAATCGTACTGTTTGTGCAGAAAATCAGACGACAGATCGCCAATGATCTTGTGCTCAGAGTGCGGTGAATGGTGCGTTGTTAGCATTTTCTGTTATAAGACGAGTACTTATGCTGTTCACGTCAGGTATCATTTCAGTTGCGTCGATCTTAAAGAAGAGGACGCAGAGGAGATACGTGAGTGGTCGTCCGCCCTACTCCTAATCGCCGTGGCGCTGACATATCTCATCCCTAGATCTCTACGTATGCCCACCCTGCTCCCAACAGACTGGTCTGCACACAGTCAGTGAGTATATCTTTCCGACAGCTTTTGCCTTCGCCGTTCGCTACACCTTCGCTATGTACCTTCGCCAATATCATGATTGTACTCGTCGTCGCTGTACTACGCCCTACTCGCTTCACGCCTCATGCACGTCCTTCTGCACCAACATCATGAGCATGATCTCTTGAGCAGGTAGTCTTGGTCTTTTGAGAGCATGGACATAGGGACATCCAGCAGTCGCAGTCGCAGCAGTTGTAGTACCACTCGACCCTTTGTCATTTGAGCGTCCACATCATATGTACGCTCAGACTCAGACGCCGTGGTACATACCGTCGTGAAATTGTTTGCTCTTGTTCAGACATGCTGAGCTGGTGCATGAACGCGAATTAGGGGGCTTCATGTAGTACATTTCAAGGGCGTTTTCGTATTGTACATATTCTTTTATCGTTCTTTCGTATCTTGTGTGAGAGAAGTGAGACTGATCATACCTTTGCTTTGTTTTGCAGTGAACTGGGAAGGACCGGAAGCATCGGAGAAACGTACCGAAGGCTCGAAGCCAGCTGTACGGACTAGCCCAAGACACAGCTCCGCTGCCCCTACAGAAACATCGGAGGTGCATGTGGAGGAAGAAGAGTCATCTGGAGACGGAAGCGGAGACGAGTATATAGCAGAGCTAGCGAAGTCAAAGGGCAAGGGCAAGGTGTGTTTATACTTCGGATCTGCTGTTTACGCGAGGACTCACGATGTGTATACAGCGGCGCACACTACGGGTATCAATAGCTGAATCCGACGAGTCTAGCAGCGATGAGGATCGCAAGCCGAAGCGTGTGCGGAGAGTAAGCATGTCCAAGGAATCAAAGCAGAGCAAGTCGCCGGCACCAGTCAGTGCTGCGGCCAAACGAAAGCAATCCAATGCAAGCGCGCCGGATTCCAAACGCCAACGGTCCATGTCCACATCGGGAGAAGACGCGATTCGAAAGTATTGTCGAACCAAGTTGGAGGAAATGTTCTTGGAGATTTTCTTGCGATATCCCAACTTGCCTGCACCGGTGCCTGTGGAAGGGGAGGAGGTCAAGACGAAGACACAAGAGGATTTGACGCCGGAAGAAAAGGCGACCGCTGAAGAAAATGCAAAACGGTATACTGAAGAACTGGAGCAGAGCGTGTTTGATCTATACGCTGAACCGGATAAGCACGGCAACCCTTCCCCGGGAGGGAAGTACAAGTATGTTCATTAAAACTATATCCTCTGCCTTGTGCTGATGATCCTCAATCATTTGCAGAGAACGTTTCCGCATGCTTCAATTTAACTTGAGTAAGACAGACCGTGTCAACATCCACGCGCAAATTGCCTCCGCCAAACTTGCACCGACGGAGCTTGCCACGATGTCATCCACAGATCTAGCCAACGACGAGATCAAACAGTCTATCAAACAAGCTGAAGAAGAGTCCCTTGCTCATTCTATACTGAAGAAGGCGACCCTTCCGCGAGCTAAGATGACACACAAGGGCATGCAAGATATCGAGGACGTCAACGGATCCACACGCGAGCGTGACCGCGATCGAGAGCAAGAAGAGGACGACGACAGAATGGAGCGGGAACGTCTAGCCCGACTGAAAGTTCAGACACAGCGTTCGCATAGCCAGAATCAGGGCGATTCTTCTGTGCCACCCGAGTCTCCCGCTGTGGCGCAAAACCCCACTTGGGGCGGCCCTCCGCCGCTACCATCACACGCAACGCATCCACACGACACAAGCCCTTCTCCCACTTCTGCTCGGCCACCTGCGAATCCTTTGTTCGTGCCCTCGGCCTCTGAAATGGTCACATCTCCTGTCGAGGGAGAGCTCAACTTGGCTGACCTCATCAACATTGACGATGACCCAACGTCAGACATGTCACTCTCAATCAGCATTCCTCCTGATCTCACACACCGACCTTCTGTCGATGCGTCCTTATCCGCAGAAGGTCAGACTGCCACCACGCCTGCATCTCTTTCGACCACCGCTTTGTCTCCATTTGCCGAGAAACCTGCCTCCGACCTCGCGTCACGCGCTTCCTTCGACCTTAGTTCGCTGTGGACACCCAAGGATGACTCGTCGTCGTCTGCGCCAGATCAGTCTGCTCCTATGGCAGAAGAGTACCCATCCGCTGATGATACAGGAGAGCCACTCAACGTGGATATAACGATGCAAGAAGGTGACCAGCCGGACGATCAAGATTTCGATATGTTCTTGGACAACAATGACGACGAACCTACTACTGAACCGAAGAACGATAGTCCTGAAGCCCAACGTGCGGCATTCGATGCTCTACCGGTTGTATGGTCAGGAAAGGTGCGTTCATAAATCAGAGTACCCTGTGGCGCAACTATGAATCCCCTTTTCACAGATCAGCATGCCCCTAGACTCGACGATCCCTCAAGAAGTCTCCCTTATGGCTCGTCAGTCAGGCGGTAGAAGTATCGCAGGTGATTCTCTCCTATGGCAGACGCTTTTTCCCTCCGATCATTTGCGAATCGACGGGCGCGTGCCGACGGCGAACTCTGCCCAATATCTAACGCATTCGAGGCTAAACACAGCCAAAGAGCTAATTGCTGTTGCGTTCTCGCCTGACTCTGAGGCAAGCAAGGTTCTTGCCGATGCTTTGATTCAGTATCTCCTTGGGAAAGGGTAAGCGGTAATTATATATCCTCGTATGTACACGGTGTTGACCACTTTCTTTCATCAGGCGTCATGGTCTCATATTTCCTTGGGGCAACAGACCGAAGGAACATCATCCTGGACGAGAGTTGTATATCGTCCCCCTCCGCGCTTCTGACCCCCTGCCAGACTACATGGAGCTCATCGACGATCTACAACTACCAAAATCCCGTACTGTCGACTACCTCATCGGTATCTGGGTCCTCAACAAGGGTAAACTCGTCCCACCGCCTAATCCGCCTTCTGCTCCCATCACGAGCAGTATTCCCCCGACATTAAGTCAAACAGGGGTGCCTCCGCCGTCTCCTGCTGCACCCTCATACATGCCACCGCCCATGCCGCCCACACAACCTCCTCAACAAGAAGGAGCTGCTGCGAACCTAGCCAACCAAGTGGCTGCTTTGACTCCAGAGCAGATTCAAATGATGCTGCGCCAGCTCGGTACTGCTCCAACCGGTATTCCCGTCCTCCCGCCTTTAATACCGCCACAAATGCCACCTGGTCCTCCTCCAATGCCGCCACACCAATCATCATGGAACAACGCACATCATCCCCCATATCCAGGACCACCTCCGCCCAATGCTGGATACCCGCCACACATTCCTCCACCACAGCCTCATCCTCCGATGTCGCCTCCCCAACCATACCCGTCGGGCAGTGCATACGACTACGACTACGACCGATCATACGACCGAAATCGAGCGCCGCCGTACCCACCACGTGGAGGGAACGGGCGAGGTGGTGGTCCTGATTTCGGTGATCGTGGTGATCGTGGTGATCGTGGAGGCTTCCGCGGAGGGAGAGGTGGTCCTGGCGGTGGCGGGCGAGGTGGACGTGCACGTGGAGGAGACTTCAATCGGCCAAGAGACTCTGGGTGGAAGGGACGGGGAAGAGGGAGGGGGGGAGGTCCTGATGCAAGCCCGACGCGAGACGGCGGTTGGTGGAACCAATAGGTTCGTGCCAGACAGAAGTGTACTAATAGTTATGCTGCTATCTATCTCGTACAGTACATAATACCTAGTCATGAAAGCATGTCGCCGTCGTTGTAGTTTTTCTGCGGTCGTCAAAATAACGATGAACAAATAAAGTAAATCATGGGATTCAAGATAATGTTATCCAAAAGTGTTGCTGGCTCCGAGTCGCTTTCGCTTGAGAATTGGCGTGCTTGACAAGGAAGTGATGGTCAACGTTCAAAGTAGTACACGCATATTCTGCAGATAAATCGTGTGTACTTTAGCAGAAATATAACACCAGACATTATGGCAGGTCTCCTGGCACAAGGGTAGTAGAGACTAGTACCTTGTCCTCGGGGAATATCGGTCCTCATAGACGATCCCATCCCAGTCAAGCACCACGACCTGCAAGCGCAACTTTTCGGCGTCCTCGTGCGTGAACGACGTCGCATTGCGTATTGTCAGCAAAGCGAGCGGGGCACCTGCACTATTGCGAAGGGCTAGCAAGTGCCACAGGCACATCATCACATCCTCATCCTCCCCAGAACTATAGTTGTGCCACGGCGAGTGGAACTCTATGCTGTCCATAGAGATGGTGTGGAGATCTGGGAAGGGTAATTTTATGGAAGGAAGTAGGATGGGAGTGCCGGTAGGATCCAGGGTATGATCCAGCGATGTATGCTGCTGTGAAAGGTCTATGATGATACCTCGAGACCGTCGCAAGTGAACGACTTCCAGGCTGGTTAGCCCCAGTGCAGACTGTGGAATCACTTCCACGTCTGCTTCGACGGACACGTGAAGAGTGCGTAATTTTTCAAGCAGACGAGCAGGGAATGCAGTGAGAACCCAACCCAGGATGATGTATAGTTCGATCGGGCCGTGTTGAACACCGTAGTCCAGACACCAAGTAAAGATATGATATGCACCACTCCACGCTTCCAGCGTCAAAGGGTGCAGCCTGCGTTGACCGTAGGGATTGATGACCAGCTTCAGGGTGTCGCAAGGAGGTACGGCCCCAACGATACGGACCCCATCAAGCTTAGATACGACGGATCTAGACAATTCGTGAAGGTAGTAATCGGCTTGGTTGTTATTGGTATGGGCTACGACTTTTCTGCTCGTACTACCATTCGCCGCTCCGGTTGCAGAGGAAGTTGGAATAACGAGCCGATCAAGGATGTCGCAACACATGCTCGTTCCGCTTTCGAGATGGAGTTTTCGTAAATTCGATAACTCGACAGTGGGGAGCGACGCGGAGGCTGAGAACGTGTGGGAGATGTAGAGCTCTTCGAGCAACGGCATATCACATAGAGCCTGAAGAAGAGCTCCGATTGGAAGTCTAGGACCGTCACGAACATGATGCAAGTGCAACGTTCTCAGTGTGGGCCGGAAGAACGGCAGCACCCTGTCATACGGAAGTCCTGTTGTATGCACGACTTCCAGGCGGGTCAGTGGCTGTCGAAGTGACAGGAAGGGAATGAGCGCCGAGGGCGGATGTTCGAAGGTCAAGTGGAGCTCCCGCAAAGCAGGTAGATCGGAAGTTCCTTCGCTGAGAAGGAGGTAATTTCTGCAAAACAAACGAAGAACATCGACCCGGGCCAATTCCGACGTCGGTAGCATCATGACGGGCGCATTCGCGCTGTATCTGATGTCCATTCGGATAGGTTTGACTCTGGAACGCTTGAAGAGCTCCTCGAACGCCCCGTACGGCCAATGGTTGTAAAATTCCAGATCCTGCCAAAGTAGAGGCGTGTTGAGAGCGACCTCGCGCTGATGGCAGACATGCGTCAGGCTCTTCAGACTTCTCCAGAGATCGGCAGGATCAACAGCATTCAGAAAAATTTCTGAGAGCAATTCGGGTGGAACGGGGGGAGATTGGGACAGCGACTCGTCCATGAGTCGCAACTTCGAATTCGTCACCGCAGCATCGGGCTCCTCGCCCAGTAATCCCTTCTGGCCCATCTTTCCCAAATTTCTGAGGCTGTGCTGCGTTATATGTTAACAATGAAATGGAACTTAGATGATTCATGTGTGGCATTGAATGTGTACTCACTTGTCTTGAATACTAGCGATTGATCGATCGTGGAGGCTCGGACTGGGAGATTCAAGTCGCAAGCAACTGGATGACTACGAAAGGATGACTCACGCGTTAGCGTTGAATTTTGTGCTCCTCTTGAAAAAGTATCTTTACCTGCGAGTATGTACCCTCTCGCCAATGCCAGTATCATGGTGCGGCGGCGGGGCAGCACTCAACGGGGGGATACTATGAGTCATAGTCTCCGTGGCTGACCTCGGTGCGAAAGACAATCTCGTTCCTTACTCATGAGCCGTACTGTAAGTCAGATCTCTTTACCTGCTTATGTTCGATTTGGGGTAAATTTAGTATACACCTACAATGTTTAATGGAAGAGACCTGAAAAGGGCTCTCGATGATACTGATGCGTCAGACTTTCAAAAGACCCGTCCACTGACATCAAGCCAAAGCTCCGAGTCTCTGGTGTCATTTGTTATGTCAACCCAGTATTGCTAAAATTTGCTAACACTCCAAGCGCATCCTGTGGTCGAAATTATGTAGCTGACATCTTGAGACAGGTGGTCCTGAGACCATCTCCAGCCCACTTAGCTACCTCGACCAAGAGTTCACGCTTCTTCTCCGAGACGATGTTTGCGCGGAGTTCATATAACGTAGCTAAACAAGGTGTGAATACTGGAACGTCACATTGAGAAGAGATGACTGACATAGATTGAAGAGCATGGGCTCAGCGGACACAGCGGTGGAGGGCGATGCCTTTAGAGTCTCTTCAAGGACGAGGATTCCCTCTTTGAGATGGCCTTGGCTGAGCATAGCTACGGCCAGATTGTTCGCAGCCTAAGTGCCCTAGTCAGTTGGACATGAATAGAGTCGTTCCGAGAAGCAGAACATACAACATATCGCTCCTTCTCTTCGATTCCACCGTTGCCCTCCCTATCTTTATCGTCCACAATTCCTTTGAGCGCAGTCACTGCCTTATCCCAATTCCCCTCTGCCACTGACAGTAGTGCAGTATTGATTACTACGAGGGAGCGTGGAGCGGTAGGATCTTCAGCAACCTGGGTGAAGTGATCAGCGGCAGCCGTGAGGTTTCCGGATTGCAGATGGACACGGCCGAGAGCAGCCCGGAGGCGTGGCGAGGACGTTGGAGAGAAGGGTGACAAGAGGGATGAGAGAAGAGTCGTAGCAGCGGTGAAGTCCTGCGATGAGATGTGTTCAGACAGATTCTAACACCAATTCACAAAATAGTGACTTACCTTCATCTCAATAAGTTGTGACGCCATGATCAAACATACTCTTGCTCCGCGCTCCTTCCACATCCCTACGGCCTGTTCATCTCTAACAGCTCCTCGCCCTTTCGGACCCTTGCACGCCCTCCTTGACATCTTCTTGCAACGTCCCAGCAGTGCCCTCAACTCATCCAAGTACCCCATATGGTCTCCCTCCCAGTACTTGGACTTCGCTCGAAGCACCTCCAGCTCAAACGGCATGAGATTGTCACGAAGGTGCTCGTGCTCGGTCTGCGAGAGTGTACTGCGATGCTGCATTGATGGCAAGTTCAAGGATGATATGGATGGATAGGACGACAGGGACGTGCCAGTCGTTGATGCGCTAACCGACGAGCCGGAGGGCTGAGTAGAGAGCGTGTTGGAGGATGTGATTGCGGCCGGTGGAGACAGAACAGAGAAGAGGTTGGCCATCTCATGGTTGGCCTGTGCGTACAGACGCAGCCTGGCAAGGGACGAAAGACGAACATACCATAACTTGCGAAGGCGTCAGTTGTTTTGTGATGTCTACCAAGCGTAAAGATGCCCTCACATTCAAGAGGAGGGCGACCTCTCCTGGATCTGTGGCGACGATCCTGTCCCGGGCCATACGCGCCAGAGCTCGCCAGCTGTTCGTCATCTGCACATTGTTGAATCGTTGAAGAAGTGTTCGCGTGTACTTGAAGACTTAGGACACTCACAACGAGGGTATGATAATCACTGCGCTGCCATTCCCCCGTCACGTCTCTCCGAGGTCTCTGTTCAGCTGGAATGTATTTCGCCAAGAGTGTGGATAAAGCATCGGTCTACAAGCACAATAATAATACAATGTTTCGCGTTGGTTTTCGCGTTCAAGGTCATACAAGAAAGTGAGTCAATACAGAACGACGCGGGCGCAACCACCATGTCAGGAGGTTAAATATAGAGAGGCGTACATTGGGAATGGGCAGGAACATCGTGGGGACAGTGAGCCCCGAAATATATAGGGTCGGCGGCTCGTCCTCCTCATCGGAGGAAGACGATGAGCCCGTGACGGTAGGCACGACTTGCGAGGCGGGAGCGGGTGGCATGGGGTTGTTCACCTGCATGACGGGAGAAGCGAGAGGATGAGCTTCCACGGCGGACAACGCTGTGACTGGCGTAGCCGGCAGAGGCAGCTCAACAACAGACTGTGCAAGAGCAATCTCTTCCGCAGGCGTAGAGCCCTCTTCCTCGGAGTCTGCAGCAGAAGAACCATCCTCTGAAGAAGCTGGCTCCTCTGGATCGTCAACAAGGAACGGATTGGGATCTTCTGGTGCCTCCGAAGAAACAAGTTCCTGACGATCCTCGCTTGGCCCGTCCGAGTCCTCCGCGTTGTTGCTCTCGCTCTCGGCTTCGGTGTGCTCTACCACGGTCTCGTCAGCCCCCTCCTCCCTTGGGCTCGATGGCGACTGTACTTCCATTGCGACCGGTTCCACTATTGGCGAGAGCAGCGGAATGTGATCAACTTCGAAGTGTTGGTCCTTAGGTAAGTTCACCGATTGCAGGGTCGATTCCTCGCCGCCGCTGGCGNACGTCTGAGAGTCCGAGAACGGTGCGGAAAGTTGCGAGCTCGCGTCCGACAAGTGTCCGCGAGTGCGTGAAGAAGATGGGGAGGGTGGAAGGGGAATGGAATGTGGAAGGGGAATGGAATGTGGAAGGTAAGGAGAGTGGTCAAGAGCGTTCTCGACGGCGGGCTCATGGGTCCAGTGTATTTCGGGCGGCGCTGCGGCAAAGCCGCTTTCGCCCCCGTCGGAGTCAGTCGCTGCATCGTCGGAGTGATCGCTGCTGGAACGACGATGTCCAATCAGGGATATACGGCGCTTGAATCCCTTCACGAACTTCTTGACACTGCTGACCGCACGCTTTGGCGGTGAGCTCGAGGTGGAGGTGTTGTTAGTTGTTGGCTTGGATGGGAACATAATGACTGATTGGGATGTGGATTTGGATTTCTTCACGGTGCGTTTCGGTGACGAGGATGGTGTTACAATGCGAGAGGTGGATGGGAACATAGAGATCGATGATGTTGACTTGGGAATGACTTGAGGAGTGTTCAAGGAGTGAGACATTTTATATGAAGAGGATGGAATGCCTTTGATGGGAGACGAAAAGAGGGTGCAACGCTTGGGTCGTGCTTTTACCAGGTGGCGGCTGGCAGAGGCGGGTGCTGGCGGGAATGACCTCGCCCTGGCCTTTTAAAGTCTGTCCGTGTCGGCATCCTTCTCATCGTTCCGACGCTCTCTCGGAAACACCGAACAATCATTTAACAAACGTCGTGCTAGCTCATGTATGAGTGAACTGTATCAGGGAAGTTCCTGAGCACATAGCGTTCATACTGTCCAAGTTCGTGAAGCGCCGATGTGCATCCGCCAGGCAAGTGCGTGTCTTTCGGGGCAGTGCGTTTTACGCAACATCAATGTCCTGGTTTTCATTTCCCGGATATGCAAGGCATATATACCCCGAAGCACAAGTAGTTGGAATTATCCACAAGCCCATGTATCAAAGTCGAGTATCTGCGTCGGCAAGAGCCGGCGCTCGCTGCTGTCCGACGCCGTTCCCGGCCTTCTTGAGCAAACTCTGCTGGAACCCTTCCCATGCACCGATAAGCTGTCAAGAAGATCTAGGATCAGCGGGCGATGCAAGCCTCAAATAGGAGGTGAAACATATACGCACGTCTTTTTGTCGTGTGATCATACCTTCAAGGAACGCTTCCAGTGAATCCTTGAAGTCTTCTATGCGTTCTTGTTCAAATCGAGCAACTTCCGTCTTGACCAGTTTTGACACTTGGTCAAATTCCGCTTTGGCCTCCAGCGCCCGTCTCTCCGCCTACAAAAAGCGTAGATTAAGCTTGAGTTTGTGGCGCATATCATGGTCGGAGAACATACCTCGCCGACATGTGCCAATGAGCGACTCAGTTGGTCTGACGGCAGTCTTCCTTGTGATCGATTCGCTTCATGAGCCTGCTTCACTCGTTTCACATTGGCATCAGCATTCTGCCAAGTATGATACGTTCGTATGCGAGACGTGAACGCGAGCTGAGAAGCAGTCAGTCTTATTCATATGACCGTGGCGGATACATACCCGAACAGAGTTGATGAGTCGCGCATACTCATCCACTATGATGCAGTCAGTACAATAGCCATCACATGCCACGAAATAAACCCACCAGTACTCATCAAAGTCGATACATCTGCATGGGCTTGAGCTTCGTGACACTCTTGAGCTTTCCGCTCCACTGTTGCCAGGCCCGCTAGCGCACCAGAAAGTGACCCGCCGATATCTGATGTAGAGAGGTCCTGGAGAGTTTGCGCAAACTCGGACGCAGTCAAAGCAATATCTGTGCGCGTAGGTCAGGATCGTGTAAGACGCGGCAAGCATAAACTGCAAACCTGCTCTGTGTTTCGATACATTGTCGATCGTCTTAACCAGGCCTCGGAGCTGTAGCTCTAAACTGTCCAAGTAGGCCTTCTGCTTATCAAACCACTGCACAGGATATTCAATCCCACTGGCGACTGTAACATGAACGTAAAAGTTACCTCGTCTGTTTCGTAGAATCGAGGACCTGCAATTGTTTGTCCGAGCGTCGCCATCAGACCACCTTTCTCGTGAGCAATTTCAGCTTTCCGGTGCTTGATCTGTAAGTACGTATCTCTTGTAAGCGATTTCTTCTACATCAACGTGCAAGATCCCTTACGTCCAGTGAAAAAGAGTCGCTTTCCAAGAACATCTTGAAATCGGGATCCTTCTGCAACACAGGGTGTGCCGCGATCTTCATGACACATTTCTCCAAAGCTGAACGTCGTTGTTCTACGAAAGTGCTCTCAAACCGTCCTAGTCCGTACGTGTTTTTCTCCGGTACCGGAGGGACCACAACACCCGGATTATTGAGAGATAAAGTTTCGTACAGCCACAAGAAATCAGAGTATCGCCGTAGCACAGAGAAGGCAGATTTGGAGAATTGTGGCGACGTGGTCTGTGGAGAGATGGCTGTCAGATGTGAGAGTCGATAACATGGAAGAAGGACGCGACCTTGGTATGAACAGTGTACATGGTATACGCGCGAATTGGATCTCCTACTCGTTGCGGATCGTCTACAGTGATCACAAACACCGGCTGCAGCCCGTTGTGGTCGGTGAGTGGCCTTGCAACGGTAGCAGTGTTGCCCTGTAAACAATAAGTCAATAGCAGTGATGAATCTCTTGAGTTACATACATTCGCAGCAGCAGCAGCAGCAGCTTGTGCCTGTAAACTTGCACGCGTTTGTAGGATAGGCTTATCGTCGTCGTCGTCGTCATCGTCCTCGCTTTGGTTCGCGCTGACTTGATTGAAATGTGTTGCCCCGAATGGACTCTGAGCACTTCCCCATCCGCCACCCAAAGTCTCTCCGCCTAACGACAGTCCGGCAAATGGCCGGTCAAATCCAAGGCCCGTCTGATGATCAAGAGGCGAGAATACCGGTTGTTTGGGAGAGGCTGTCGTTGATGCTGGTGGAAGGGAGGACGTTTGTGATTGTGTAGATGCACGCGAGGACTCGTCCGCAGGGTGAGAGGCAGAGGTAGGAGATTCTGAGGGCGTGGTCAAGGCTGGAGGATTAGACGGAATATACTTCAGAGGAGCTGGGATGTGTCGTGTGATGGGTGCAGGTGTTCTGACCTCTTCCTGTACGGGCGGTGATGATGGTGCTGGAAGAGGGGCGATAACTTCGTCAATAGTGGCATCTGGGATACTCTCTCTGAAACCGGGAGAGCTGGGTGCAGCGGAGGGCGCTGTCGCCGGAGGAGCTTCGCCGTGAACTGACTCTCGAGTAGCAGTAGACGCATCCAGCGGATCCGGTGGCGCACCAAAGCCTCCATCGTGTGCAACATCAGGATGTGAGTATGGGTCGGTCGTCGGGGATGTACTGCTCTCTCCAAACCCTCCTCCAAACCCCTCGCTATCCGGAAATGTGGGTGGCGCTTGGTACGCGGATGACCATGGGTCCGGGGAGCCAGAACGTTTCGCGAATGGGTCTTCAAACGGATTTGACTCAAGGACTGAGCGAGAGGGAACGAGTAGGTCGTCGAATCCGTCCATGTCTAGTGTTCAAATGTGTAGCAGGATTCACTGTAGGACCAGAATCTGCCAGATAGTAGTGTACGCTCTATACACGGCGCTGCGGTATTCGGCAATCGCGTTATAGACTTTGACTAGAATTGTTTCACATTTAGTATCTCAGCATGATTATGCCCATGATAGTCCTCGACTTACAATGTTATTGGGTATGTTCCGACAAGGAATGGAAACGAGGAGGAATGAAGTGGCCAAATTGCAAAAGCGGGAATGGAATCAATGGATAGAAACGACCGGTGACTAAGCGCTGGTTGCGACCTTCTCTCTTCCGAACCACCACCACCTCCGCAATTTACACTTGTCTTTCCCTCTCTGCTCGTCGTCGCTGACAGCGAGCTCGCATCTACCTCTCGACTCCAGGGAACAAACCGTCTTTGTTGTACTAACTTAGTGTTTGCTCTGTTAATCCATACTTTGTCTCTTATGGCATCGTCGGTCTTCTACAAGTTCGCATCTGCAAGGGAGGAGTCCAGGGTGAACTTTGAAGGCACTGGCATCTCAGTATTCGACCTCAAGAAAGAAATCATCCTTGCCAATAATCTCGGTAAAGCTAACGATTTTGACCTCGCCGTTCTCGACCCGTCCTCAAAGGAAGGTACGTTGCTGTCGTGCTCGTGTTGTATGCGTACACCTGAGTGATTGCCTGCTCGCTTTTCCCAGAATACAAGGATGACAACACTCTCATACCCCGTGCATCATCTGTTATTGTGAAACGTGTCTACGCGAAACCAGGAAAAGGACGAGCTGCTCTATATACTGGCGGTACGTCTTCTTCTGTAGGTCCCTCCGACTCCAAAGCAGGCGCCTCGGGTGGTGGTCCTGGTCAGACGAATTGGCATAGAGGAAATATAACAAGGCGTTTCGACGGGAAGGAAGAGCCGAAGGAACCTCCGAAACTAGCAGCACCCACGGTATGTATGCTATTCATATTGGCATCAGGTCGCTCACGCACGGACCTTAGTTCTCCATACCACCCAACAAGATCACGCAAGAAGATGAGGCTGCCGCCATGGCTGCCATGTTTCAAGCACAAACGGCCAATTGGGAGGAAACCCAGGAAAAGATGTCTCAGTTGGTGTCGCGCTCGAGCGCGTTTCTTGTCTATAGTAGTAGAATGATTCTAATGAACTTCATTGCCTTTCTTCTTTGTCTCCTATTCTATCGGTGCTTTATGATCACAGTGCTACGCGAATCTACACGAATCCTCGAGGTGGCGCCCCTGGTGGCCGTGGAGGCAAGCCGTTCACCCCACATCAGCATCAGCCTGAACGACCCTTGCCACCAAGTTATGTTTGCTATCGGTGTGGCCAGAAAGGTCTGCCATATTCCATCCCTCTTTTCGTATATTCCTCGTTTTTTACATGACGCCCGTCATAAGGTCACTGGATCCAGGACTGTCCGACCAACAATGACCGCGATTACGATAATAGACCGCGTATCAAGAGGACGACTGGCATTCCTCGCAGCTTCTTAAAGGCTGTTGAACACCCGACGTCGGGCCCTTTGAGCCAGGGTGTTATGGTCACGCCGGAGGGCGGATATGTCGTCGCTCAACCCGACTCGTGCGTCCTTCCTAATGTTGTCAGCTATGTACTCATAGATTGTGTAGTGTGTCATGGCAGAAGCAAGTTGCACGAACCAAAGGCTTATCAGAGGCTGATGTCCGAGACCGTACCCCTTCGGACCCATCTATGGTGTGCCCCATCGACACCAAACTCTTTAAAGACGCGAAGAAGACACCTTGCTGTGGGACGCTCTACTGTGAGGAATGTGTCGAGAGTTACCTCATGGAGCGAGACTTCATCTGTCCAAGCTGCGGGAGGAAGATTGCTTCACTGGACAAGCTCATCGTCGACAAGCCAATGCGCACGAGAGTACACGATTATATCGATAAGGAAATTGAGAAAAGCAAGCAGCAAGAAGTCTCAAATTTGGACGACAGCAAGGCATCGGGTTCTAACCCAGTAGCTGCGTCAAGTTCAGGCGACGACGTAGGTGTCTACACCTCTCTACCGAAACGCATCTAATTCGACTTGATTCAGGGCCAGTACGGGGCGGATGCTCAAGGATTGGAGCAAGACTTTTACCTGGAACAACAGCCCGGCACAGACTTCGATGTTTCGCAGATGGTCGCCGACACCATCCCACAACTACAAGCTCAAATATCACAAATTACTGTCATGCTCAACAACTCCTCCCTTCCACCTCTCGTCCGCCAGCAAACCGAAATGAAGCACCGGCAACTCATGATGGAGCTGCAGCAAGCTCAAATGACGTCCGCTATGATCCAAGCCTCCAACGCCGCAGCGGTATACAACATGCAGCAGCAACAGCAAGCGGTACAGCAACAGGCGCAGTACAACATGAATGGGCAGATGATGGGTATGCCTCAGCAGGAATATAGGTCTTGGACGAACCCGTTCCCGAACCAGCAGCCCGCGGGCCAGGATTCGGCGTATCAGAGATTGCCTCTGAACAACAGGAGGCGGAACCTGAAGAGGGAGAGACCTTCAGATTTCCTGGAGGTCTCTGGCAGTGATCAGAATGCGAAGATGCCGAGGCATTGGGAGTGATTGGGAGAGGATACCAGGCAAGAGCGCGTGAAAGGACATTCTAGGTGACGCATAGGTTTGATATCTCACATTTGCAAATTTTCTACATCCGTTTAATTCCCCACACATACCATATTCACATTCCTTTTCGCCTTCACGTTGAACTTTCGTTTCTATGCGACGTATGCAGTATCATGATCATGTAAATTCACTTCGCCAATAGAACATATTTGCATTTCGAACTCTGATTATGAGACTTAGGGGTGTCAACACTCCACACCTCTCGCGCGACTAGTTGACTATATAGTCCGACGAGTATATAAGTTATCGGTATCGAACGAAGACGACAGTGATATGTAGTAGGACGAGACAGAACCGATAATTAGGTCCGAGGAGGGAGTAAGTACGTATGTAGAGGGACCCATTGTATCCATAAGGTTACAGAGGTCGATCGGTATACACCATATAAGCCCATTCGCCGCGATCGTGTAACTGCAAGATGACGTATCAGTAAATTTCGTGTTTGCCTTCTATCTCAAGGCATCTTTCCTGACATCCTGCCCCAGCATGTAGAACGGAACACAACGTTGTCCAGGCAGTACCTTGATCGAAGAAAATAATAATCATGTCGCGTCGTTACTGTATGAGATAAACAAATATGCACAGGTATAGGATTAAATGATTCATAACAACGCTCCCACCAACTTCAACGACGTTCACTCGAAGGGCATACCCTCTATCCCTTCAATCAGGGCTGTCCAATTTGCCGCCGCGTTCTCCGCGAACACGGCCTCAGCTTGCGCAAATGACTTGACAGCTTGGGTCACCAGGGTGTTCTCCCGGTTGTGCAGCACTACGCGTAGCTCGTGCCACATGCTGAGCGAGATGAGATTGTTAGAAAAATCCGACAGGATGTGATCACAGAACGCACCAGGCTCTGACGAAGACCCTTCTATTCAAAGCAGCGGTGATCGCTGCCTGATCCTTCTCGATGAGGACTTGAACTTTGTCGGCTTCATCATGCCAGCCGTCCTTCTGCGCTTGCTTGATGGCTTCCAGTCTGAGGGAGTTGGTCTCGACGCGTTTCTTGAGCTTCTCAACTTGGTCTCCGGATAGACGATCGTGTCGAATGAACAGATCGCGCATCGCCAGATACAAGTCGCGTTGCGCCTGCAAACATCCGATATTGGTTCTTAGTCTAGACAATTGAAACAACAGAGACTCACCTTCAAGGCTTCCAGGGTTGAGTACAATAATGTACGCGTCTGCATGTGGGTCCCGATCAGCGATATTGTGCGAAAGCTGAAATCCTAGTACGTACCCGATCCTCCAAAGCATCAGAATGCCGTTGAGCGTGTTGTGTCACGGTACCCAATCCCTGTCTGACACCAGAGCACAGTTCACAGTCGTCACCTCGCCAACACCGGTCATTCACTTCGACGAGCGCCTTGAGGGTGTTGCTCATCCTCGCCAAATCGCCCTGTGCATCGAGGGGATCCGGAGGTGGTCGGTGTGAAATGAGTCCAGCGAAGATAGAAGATGTTACAGAGGCGGTGTCCGAGAACGTCGTGGTCGTCGTGTTGTACGATACAGGTGAGAACGGAGGTAGAGTGAAGTGAGCGGGCATGTAGTTTCGCCCCAGGAAGGGGGAAGAGGATAGCCGTACCGCTACTGCCTCGCGTCGCTTTATAATGCGTTCAGCGAGGATGCAAATCTTCTGCCAATGATCTATCAGGAAGCTGATCTTGGCTCGCACGACGCTGTATCAAAGTGATCCTTCAGTATTTGGTGCGGATTGACGGCTAGCGACTTACGAAAGCTTGTCTTCAAGGTCGCTAGGAATACTCATCTCCTCGACTCGATCCACGCGTTTGCTTGCAGATTCCTCGTCGTACGAGATAGGCGTATTCTTTCTCCATGTCTCAAATGAAGGCTCTGTCAAGAATACCGACAGAAGACCGTCATCCTTGATTACGGGATGGTTGCTGGATTAGATCATTAGCCGGAGAATTTCATCCTTGCAAAAAGAATTTACACAACGAAGTTGATGAAACGAGCAAGTCCCTTCCTGTATGATTAGTTGATCGTGAGTCTCCAAATCCAAAGCTAATTGGAGGTCAGAATCTGACCGTCGTTGCTCGAGGAAACCTTCGTCCGCTAAAAGCAAAATAATTGAGACATGTAAGCACGCACGTATAATAGGGAAACACGTACGCCCTATTCGTTTCGGCGGCAGCGCGGGTAAGAGTCTGAAAGGATAACGCTTGACCAAACAATCCCACAGAAAAACGAATTCGGAGTATCGTCTTGGCACAGAATCCCCGCGCTAAGCAAACGAGTCCTATATCAACAGTATTGTTCTTCATGCACCGAGGAACTCACGTTTGACGACACCTCGTATACGAGATATCTGTTCAAAAGGAATCCTTGTTGACCTAGAATATTGACGTGGACGGTCTCGAGTCTCTTCCACCAATCCTTTGGCAATCCCGTTCCTGCGATGCTAGATGGTGCTCCATTGACGACACTGCCTGTTCCGTTGGACGTGCTTGGCACAGTGAACTTTGGTATCGTCCAAGGATCATCCGTATAACTTCGTGTGGGCACTGGCGCGTGTACGATGGGCTGATACTGACCAAATGTGGAGGTGCTCACGGCAAGAGCAGCCAAATTCAGGTGGGGGATCGGAAGCGCATCCTCTCGCGCTAGTGCGGCAACACGCTCAATACTGACGTCTATATAAGGCCCGTTTAGATTTATAATCTCACGGCGTACTCGGCGGACACACCTTTGCCACTTTGTGATAATGCTGCAAGAGCTAAAGCAACAAAGAACTCGTGTTTAGAAACCCTGGTTCGTGTACTAACCAAACTGACAATCTGTCATCCACCACTTCAGATACTACACTTGGTGACATGTGTGGCGAGACGTACCCTGTCGGTGGTTGACGCAGACAGACCCGAAGTTTCCAGCACTCGTGTCAAAGCATTCACAGATGTCTCTCCTGACCCAACGCTATCTGCGGCAGTGAATGCTTGAAAGTAGATGGCCGGTACGGTTGCTTCACCTATGGAACGATTGAGCCAGAGTATTATGAGACTATATAGTCACTCACCGAGAACGGATGAAAGTCCAGAAGGAGCGGGAGTATTGACCGCTAGCGACGATGGAGGTAGGGCTGGAGGAGCTGGACTCGGCGCAGTACTCCATGGATCGAGGCCATCTGAGTCGTATACAGAACTAGCCAACGGATTGTCGACCACGAAACTTCCCCCAAAGTTGGGTGTAGATGCTGAGCCATAGGACTGAGCAGGTCGAGGAGCGTTGAACATGATATCCTGGAGTGTCTTCTGAGTCAGTCGGTCCACAGTATCCCCCGACATGATACGCGACTTACAACAGTCGCGCCTGTAATTGCCATGAGAACTCAGGCAAACATATCCAACAAAGAGGCCGCACTTACCTGGCTACTTCGAACAGGTCGCAAAGACGTTGAATACAAGCTGTTGAACGGCGGCAACACCGTGAATGATACAAACGATACCTGATTGCCGCACTCGGAAGCAGGAGCTGGGACCGCGCCTAGGTAACCCTAACCCATCTCACACTGCAGAACTAGGGCTGAGTACAAGACAAGATGAGTCTGAATAATAAATCCCAACGTATATATATATTGTTGGAAGAGTTGCACATCGCTTCTTGGTTCCAGACCCCCCATAACTATCTTATCCAGTCTCTAATCGAGTTACCAAGTTTGCGGAAGTTTCATCTCGAGAGCAGCACACATGCATGCAGCTCTGTTCTCGACCGACTCGCCATCCCGATTTCCTTCATCTCCCTAGAGGTTCTCTCTAGGACTGTCGCTCACAAACTCGTAGGTTGAGGACTCCTTGGAAGCGTCCCAAGTGTTGACACCATGAAGATCGTTGCCGATACGCAAGACATTGACCGACCTCTGATTGTTGAAGAGCGGAAGCACACACAGGCCATTCTGGCTTGGGAGTTGTACTACGAGACCATTCAATTTCTTTGCTGGTTGTACGCAATGCACAGTTGTTCACGCAGGAGGATGCCGAACAACTGCGCTCGCAGGTGTTAAGGCTGGCCTGGGACGAAATCGTCAGAATCAACTAGTTCTGCTTCATAAGGAACTGGCGTCCCTCCATCTCCGAGCTTCAGTACCCCGATGCTACCAAACTTCTCAACCATCTTTCTGCCTTACCACATTGGACATACATTGGACTCGGACACGACAGCGTCGTCGCGCGCATCGGTTTGTCCATTGGCGTCATGCAAACAATTGAATCTCCGCTCCGTAGTAAGACATATATCTTGACCCGCGAGAGCGTGGATCAAGTCCTCAGCGAATGGCATGTTTGCTCTTGGTGAGAGGTAGACATTGTAATGCACGTACAACGACTTCAGGGTGGGTCGGAAGAACCGCGAGATCACTTCCTACCGAGTGTGTATTGAGCGCACGGTCTCCAAGCATCCAAGCGAAGCTTTTGAATACAACAATGGCAACTGTAGTAGAGCGAGTGTTCTATCGTCGAACTCGACGAAGAGTTCGCGTAGAGCAGGGAGATGATGAATGCCTGAGAGAAGTCTGCTCCCAGGACACACGAGAGGCGTAGGGTCTTCGGAAGCTGAATCGTACCGGGGCCCATGTTAAATCCTATGTCCAAGGAGAAAGGCATCTGGGAAGAGCGTTTGAGGAGCTCCCGACAAGCCTCGTATAGGCAATGGCTGTAAAGCTCCAAATTTCGCCACAGTAGAGGCGAATTGAGGGAATAGCGGCATACATGAGTCAGACTCCTCAAATGCTTCCACCCATGGGAAGGAGGGCCAACACACGGGAATACTGCTATAAGGAGTTCGGCTGGAAGGATGACAAGTGTGCATACAAGTGGGCTACCTTCAGCTTGTGCCACTACCACCGCCAATGCCGCCAATGCAGGCACCAGCTGGGATCTCATTTTTGGAGACACTGGAGGGTTATGAGTATACACATGCAGGACATACAGGAAAACACAGAGTAGTTACTCACCATCAGTGCTGAAGAAAAGGTGCAAGTTGAATTTTTGTAGAAGGACCATGCATATGAATGTCCTTCTTAAGAGCTGTATTCAAGCTCAGCTGGAACCGTCCGCCACGCGGTGACAAGACAAGCGCGTCCGGCGCGTGAGAGCGCTAGTGTATCTGCCTCCTTCCTCGTCGTTGTTCGAGCCGTCCTCACCGTTCGCGTCGTCTTGCGCGATGCAAGCCGCCTCCCGAGTCTCTGGCCAACAGGCCCCAGTCAAGATCTATAATGCCGTTTACTCTTCCGTGCAGGTGCGCTTGAACTCTGCATTGCCGCATGGTATCGCTAACACGAAACGCGTCACAAATCAGGTGTATGAGTGCATGGTTCGTGGCATAGCGGTCATGCGAAGGCGGGCAGATTCCTATGTCAACGCCACCCAAATCTTGAAAGTCGCAGGTGTCGACAAAGGGCGTCGGACGAAGATTTTGGAGAAAGAGATATTACCAGGCAAACACGAAATTGTTCAGGGCGGTTATGGGAAATATCAAGGGACATGGTGAGTTTTGTCTGTGCTTGCTGCATACGTTCGACCCATAGCATTATTTCGGTACGAAAGGATTCCTCTGGAACGTGGTCGCGACATCGCTCTGCAGTACGGTGTCGCCCCGCTGCTCACGCCATTATTCGATTTCGTTCCCAATGCAAATACACTTGGAGGGTTGCCTGCTGGACTCCCAAACATGACCGGTGCTGCTTCTCCTCGTCCTCTTTCAGCTGCATCCTCATTCTCTAGTCTTGGTACTCCAGCCAATGCAGGAGCGCCCAGTCTCGCTCCTCCTCCAATTTTACCTGGATCCGCTCTCCGTTTACTCAACCAAGGTCGTGCTCAAGGCCTGTTCACGCCTTCAACTTCCATGATATCCGCCGGGAGATCGTCGGGCTACGCGTCTCCAGGTCCGTATGGCGCATATAATCAATCACCTTTCCATTCTGCTCCCGCTGTTTCTCCCACTCCCCCTTTACCTGGTCAAGCATCACTCAAAAGAACAAGATCGGAAGCTGATGTTGACAGTATTGCTGCTATTGCTGGCTCCTCAGGTCATGCCCTCGCACCATTGCTGGCGGCGTCACCGGACATACAGATGGCGGAAAGGTCCGAGCCGCCTTCCACAATGGCAACGCCTCAGTCTGAGGATGGAGACAATCCATCTCCAACCAAGCGTGCGCGCACTGAACCCACACATCTTCACACTCCCCCCATCCCAGGTTCACCCACGCCTCAGCGTGGCCAAGCACAGTCATCTATCGCTCAGCCACAAACAGCGATCGTGAACGGAATCTCACGGCTGGGTAGTTCTCAGTCTATGATGATACCTAACGGTAAAGTTCCCATCAGCGCCGTAGATCAAGGACCTCACAAGGTCCGATTTGCGTCTAAACCTTCTCTTCCTCGCGGAATGGATCCATCTGCTCCGCTTCGTGACACGCGTCGAGCTGCCATTATTTCCTCCATCTGCCAACGCGACGAGGCAGGACCGGTATTGAATCTGTTGCGCGAAATCCCACCAGATAACCCTGGCATTCCTTTTGACCTTGACCTACTCCTCGATGATCAAGGTCACACCGCACTGCACCTGGCTGCCAGCATGGCACGCCACCAGATTGTAGACGCGCTCATATCAAATGGTGCGGACGTTCAGAGAGGCAACTATGACGGGGAAACACCATTGATTCGTGCATGCCTGGCCACACATAACCACGAGACGCAGTCGTTCCACACCCTGGTAGCTGCGTTGCACCAGTCTCTATGGACAATAGACACCTCTCGCAAGACGGTAGTACACCACATCGTGGCCTCTGCAGGTATCAAAGGAAGGGCTCTAGCTGCTCGTTATTACCTTGACCAGATATTCTTATGGATCGCGCAGCGTCACGGAGGAGATTTCCGGAGCATCGTAGACCTTCAAGACGAGCATGGGGACACCGCACTGAACATTTCTGCGCGGATAGGTAATCGCAGTCTGGTGCGGACGTTGCTAGATGTCAACGCGAATCGTGTATTGCCGAACAAACTCGGTTTACGACCAGGTGACTTCGGAATCGAGACCGAGGTACGTCCTCCGCATGAAGCTGCTTCCAGCGTTCTCATACTTATGTCGACAGGAATTGGGCGGGCCTATGAGAGCTGATGACCTCATTTCGTCCTTACGCTCCGGACCTTCGGAGCCTCAGAGGAAGAGCCAGGATGTTGTCGTCGGTGCGTGAATATGCTGTGTTGATAACTCGTCTACTCACGGTTACTCTTTATCCAGATATCCAAACGATGCTCACGAAGCTGCACGAAGAGTTCACGCAAGAAATCAAAGGCAAACAAGACACCCTAGATGTCACACAAGCTCATCTCCGTGCAGCGACCCGCGAACTCTCCGAGCAACGAAAACAGATCCAGACATGGCAAGCACGGTGTAGTGAATTGGATATCGTCATGCAGCGTACGCGAAACATCCAGAAGGCTCTGGCAGAAGAGGACTCGTTTGACTGGACCGGCCGTACCCACCCGATCACAGCAGGTTCAGAGTTCACACCAGCGGGCCCTGCATTCCAGAAACGCGGAGAGGGCTCAACAGCTATGCCCACCATTGATATCTCGTTCAACATGGAACCAGACGCGACCATTCCTACGACTGACTCTCCTGAAACCCTCATACGATTGAGGCGAATGAAGATGTGGTATGAAAGGATGGAGAAGTTGACGAATGAACGGCTGCGGTTGTTGAAGGGCTCTAGCGCAGAGAAGGAGTTCCAGTGTAAGAAGATCCTCTCGCTGTGTACTGGCATAGCGATCGACAACATCGAGAGTGTGAGCACCTTGTACCACTTGGTATGAAATGCTGCTAATCGTCTCGATTTCGTAGATGCTTGATGACCTTGTTGTCGCCGTAGACAGCGAAGCTTCGGTCATAGATCTCGGACGTGTATCCACTTTCATGACAAGGGTAAGTGCTGCATACTGCATCCCCTAACAGATCATACGCTCACCTACAACACCATCAGGTTACCAATGGTGTTATTTGATGGACGTTTCCTGTGCCCTCTACTGTTATCGATATTGACCTCCGGCATGTTACACATCCTGCATGAACATTGTATTACTAGTCACAACATTACTCGTAATGAGATTCCTCTTCCCCTTCGCCGTGTCTTGACCACACGGCCCAAGCACTCCCTAGATCTACATGTACAATCAAATTGGCAGGTCTTCTGGTGCAAACATCTGGAAGTTCCTATTGTACGTGCCCGAAGCAAGCAGCTTCGCGTCATTCGACAAGTCAACAGACATCACCTTACCTCCATCCGTGGGTAAAGTTCGCAGGAGCTGCCAATCGTCTGCGCTCCACAGTTTGACCAGTCCATCGTACCCTGCGCTAGCAAAGTACAAACCAGAGCGATAGTGGTAATCCTGCTCCGCCTGTTCGATGCCATTCAGCGCGGAGGTCTTGTCCGGGTCTGCTTTACTGTCATCAGTGGCGTCCATGTTGACGTCGTTGTCTTTGGTATCTTTGGAGCTAGCGGCGGATGGTGTGAATGGGATGTTGTCGGAACGGAAGAAACGGATGTCAGAGACGTTGGAGAGATGTGCGGGGATTGTATAGAGTGCTTTCAGTGAACGCATGTCCCATATCCGCACGGTGTCATCCCCGGAGCCGGTTGCTATTTGATAGCTACGAACAGGCAAATGAGTCGGGGATATAAGACCTGAAAAGACGTGGAACTAACCCATTCGGCGAGAAAGCGATTGTAAATATTGATTGAACGTGTCCGTCGAGTACCATCGCCGTGCGCCCCGTACGCAGGTCCCATACACGACCAATAGCATCCAAGCCTCTGCTGTGGAGTCAATACAGATTCCCTAGAATGTCAATATCACTCACCCTGAAGCAACAAGTGCGCCGTCATCCTGGAACTCGACGGAGTATACTTCTTTTGAGTGACCCTCTTGCAGAAGTAGCTCTTTGTGCGTATTCACATCCCAAAGCCGCCATGTGGTGTCAAAGCTTGCACTAGCGACATAGTTACCGCTCGGATGGAAAGCGACCCGGCATACTCGGTCTTCATGCCCTTTTAGTATCGCAAGAGGTTGGTCACTGCCGAACGCAATTAACCAATGATCACTATAAGTGACTGAGAATGTATACCTGTTCAATGACCACAGTTGGAGATTTGTATCTCCTGCACCACTTACCAAGTTGACCGCGTTCTCACTTTGGGAGAGTGTGGCTTTTGGATGCCACGCCACACCCCCAATTCGATCGCTGTGTCCTGTGGGTAAAATGTGAGAATATGATTGGAGGACCTTGCTGACCAAAAATTACCTGTGAGTGTCTTGATAGGAGTACACGATGGGACATTCCATAGTTTGACGTTACCAGACCAACTGCCCGTTGCCAGTATTTTGCTATTTGGCGAGAATCGCACTTGAGCAATAGGACGCTCGTCTCCGATTTGAGATCCGAGGTTGGCGAATGCCTGAGACGTGTTAAGGTGATGGCTACATGATATAGTATATTGTGATGCTCACCTTGACTTCCGCGAACACTTTCTTGCGTATGTCGATGATGCGTCCGAGAGGCATCTTACTATCTATCCGCTGCTGAGCGACTCGTTTTTGAGCTCTACATGGGGAACACAAGAAGTGAAAACGAGGTAGTAAGCACCTGACTTGGGTCCACCTAGACTTTGAAATCCAACCTGGGCAGAGAGTACTCCGCTAGCCGTCGCCGTGCCTCCAAGAGCTCTAGGGAACCCTCTGTGTAGAACTCCTCACCCTGGTACCCGAGATATCAGTAGATGTTTCATGTGACATGGCAAATGAACGCACTCCATCTTCACTCTCGTCGTCGCTCGACTCGTCGTCTACCGCCATAGCATCCTCTCCACGAGCAGCATTGATTTGCGAAACAACATATATGAGGCGGTCTCGACGATCTGCCGCCTGTAATCCGACCAAGTTCTTGTCAGTCCATTGTATCATGCAGAGTAAAAACATGGACGTACACGCTCTCCGAACAAGGTTATAGGTTCTCCGATCTCCCGAAGTCTTGACTTGACTTTATTGTCGTCTGTAGGTACAGCGAGACTCCTGGCCTTTTTCTTGCGTTCAAGCTCGTCTAAGAGGACCTTGTTCTCCTGCCGAGCACGTTCCGAGCCCAGGTAGTTGCCATCGTCGATGAGAGTATCGAACGTGAGTTCGGACATGGCGGATAGCGTGCAAAGACAATGAACACACGAGTAAACGCGAAATAGAGGTAGGGTTACGTAATACGCGTCGTGTGTTCCTGTTTGGGATCAGCATAGCGGGCGTCTGTGATACGTTGAACCTTCCCGCTCACACTCGCTTGTCTCTCTTCCCTCCTGACCACACCTACCCTCATCGTCTTCCCCAGCGATGGCGAGCTTTCCCGACGCCCGACTGCGAAACAGGGGCAAGGCGGGCCCTTCTACTGCATCCAACATCCCCGCGAACGACCTCCACGACGACCACATCGTCATCGACGCCGTATGTGCACACGTATTCACGAACTGCTTCCCACAGACAACTGACCGTACTCTCGTGCATAGCATAATGCAAGTTCAATAGACAAGCTTCTGGAGACAGACCAGGCTAGCATGGCTGTCGTCGCCGTCATCACAGCCCTCTCATTCGCTCTGCGTTTCTACAAAATCAACCATCCGGACCAAGTAGTGTGCGTGTACTTCCCCGTTGACTGTTAGGCGCGTTGTGCATATTCCTGGGGATTGCTACGTGTCATGGGCTTGACGCGTTTGGCTTGCCATGGACTCGTGAGCCGCAATCTATCCTCGGGCGTACTAACGGGGACATTATCGCCGTTATTTCGCCTTCGTCTGCTGACACTCCCATTATCCCTCTCATTAGCTTCGACGAAGTCCACTTTGGCAAATTTGCATCATACTACCTCATGCGCGAATACTACTTCGATGTACATCCACCACTTGCGAAGATGCTGTTTGGACTAGCAGGCTGGTTCGTCGGCTATGGCGGTCACTTCAACTTCGAAAATATTGGAGATAGCTACACGGAGAACAATGTACCATATGTCGGACTGAGGGCACTCCCTGCGATACTCGGCAGTCTCACCGTTCCGGTCGTATACGCAATCATGAAAGAGGCAGGATACTCCACCATTATTGCGGCCTTCTCTGCTTGTCTCATTTTGTTTGGTACGTATGCACATCTTTTGGCTTGATGCAGAACGCGTTTTACTGACCCGGCTATGGCTACCAGATAACGCTCACGTCGCTCAGTCGCGTCTGATTCTTTTGGACGCCACTCTCATCTTTTTCATGACGCTCACCATATACTCGTACATCCGGTTCCGTAAGATGCGATACTTGTGAGTAGCTACGTGCACAAAGCGGATCACGGACTGACATCACCTTAGGGAATTCTCGCCTTCATGGTGGGGTTGGTTAGTTGCCACCGGTCTCTTCATGGCATGCACCTGGGCGTCCAAGGTCAACGGTGTTCTTACGGTGGTCACTATCGGCATTGCCGTTTGTATCGACTTGTGGGATATACTGGATCATAAGAAGGGGCACAGCCTGGTATGTAACGAGTACTCTTCTCCTGCACTCAATTCTCAATATTGTGTATAGGAATACTTCTGGAAACACTTCTATGCAAGGGCCGCCGCGCTGATTGCATGGCCACTCTGCTTATATCTCTTTTTCTTCTGGGTACATTTCACTATCCTCACCAACACTGGTCCCGGTGATGTGTTCATGAGCCCCGCCTTCCAAGAAACACTTATAGGTAACGAATTGTTAGTCAACAGCCAAGGTACATCGTTCTCACTTCATGGTACGGCTGGTGCTCATAAAGGTATATTGTAGAGATACGCTATTTCGACACTGTTACCCTCAGACATAAGGATACCAAGGTCTTCTTGCACTCCCACCCTGACCGTTACCCCATGAAGTACGAAGATGACCGTATTAGCAGCCAAGGTACGATTCATTCCTGACATGGTAATTCAATCCCCACTGATTTTCGAACAGGTCAACAGGTCACCGGCTATGGACACGATGATGCGAACAACTTCTGGCAGGTCATTCCTACCAAGGCTCTCCCTGAAACTGGTCGAGGCCGTATCGTTCGCAACGACGATGTCATTCAGCTCCTGCATGTGAACACCCAGACGTATCTCTTGACTCATGATGTCGCGTCACCCACCATGCCTACCAATGAGGAAGTCACCACTTGGCCAAAGGACGATCACTCAAGACACAACGATACTTTGTTCCACCTTCGACTCGCAGATGGACATCCCGGCGAGCCTTGGATGAGCAAGTCCGGTCACTTCAGGCTGATTCACGTACCTACGAAGGTTGCCTTGTGGACACATCCCAAACAGCTTCCAGAGTGGGCGTTCAAGCAACAGGAGATCAACGGAGCCAAGACTATCACTGACAAGGCAGCGATCTGGTTCATCGACAACATTATTGATGCCGATGGTCAGTATCATATTCATATGGATGGAAAACCATGCTCATTCGTATTGCATAGGCAATGACTTCAAGAACCGCACTGGTGCTACGGGTAGCAAAGAACCCAAGCGAATGAGCTTCTTCAAGAAGTTTGGCGAGCTTCAGATCCTGATGCTGCAACACAACGCTGGTCTCACTGCGTCTCATCCTTACGCCAGTGGTCCTATTAACTGGCCGTTCCTCATTTCTGGTATCAGTTTCTGGACGCAGAATGACGGTCAAAAGCAGATCTATCTCATTGGTAACCTCATTGGCTGGGGAGCCTGCATCATTGCCTTGTCAGTATTCGTCGGTATTCTCGTTGCTGACTTGATCGCACGGCGTAGGGACTTCCATCCGATCCCAGAACGTAAGAGTACCGTTCTCTTGAGTGTCAGACCATGTACTGAATTTCGTGATATAGCCATTCTTAACCGTCTGTGGAACTCTGCTGGCTTCTTCCTCTTAGTGTGGGCCGTGCATTACCTTCCGTTCTTCCTTATGGGCCGTCAACTCTTCATTCACCACTACCTTCCCTCTCATCTTGCTTCCGCCCTTGTTGCCGGCGCGGTGCTCAGTTTTGTCCTGTCGGAAACCGTCAATTATCCTATATCTGTCCTCGGCCCGCATACGAGGCAGAAACCCGCGATGAAGGCAGATTTGGGCGTGAAGGGTGTTGTGATCGTGGCCGTTACTGCCCTTGTGCTCTTCGGCATGTTCGCATACGTTGCGCCACTCACATATGGTACACCAGGGTAAGCAAGCACATCACTTCTCTAGAGCTTTCACTGACGTCGCCTTGTCGCAGATTGACTGGTGAGGAAGTCAACAGCAAACGACTTCTGTCTACGTGGACGCTGCACTTCGCTGCAAAGGAGAGCGGCGAAGTATAGGTGACCTCAATGAGGTCCATTTGACGAGATTTTCATGGAATGTAGTAATTGGATTGAATGGATTTTTATACTCTGCTTATACCGTTTTGAGGCCTTACTATTATTCTATTGCAGCGGTCGTTGCTCGAACCGCTGCTAGTTATGCTCTTGTCTCTCGTGGCTGCTGCCTGTCTGCGAGTCGTTGTGTACATATCGAGCTACTGTAGATATACATGGACTGAGTTTAGATACCTCGTACGTTCGTTTGATTATAAGTGAATTTCAGTCTCATCTTTTTGGAAGATGACTAGAGAAGGCGGAAAGAATTCGAAAAGCATAGAACGAGTAGGCGCCTGGCATAGTGACCTCATTATGGGCGCCTGTCGTTTTGATTCCGTTGAGGTGCGGAGGCCACTCGTCGCTGTCCTCGACGACGACAAAGATCCTGATCAACACCATGTCCGAAGCCCAGCATGAAAACGAACAACGCCAGCCGTTACTGCATAGTGTGGAGATCACAGAAGTCTATCCAGTCATTCACATGATAAAGGCGGTAAGTGCAGCTTTCCATGATCGTGTACCTTGGAGGCTCATCGTTCTGTGCAGGATGCTGAGGTACATCTCTTTTTGAACAAAATGCACGCGTAGCTGATATGAAGAGGGTCTTTAGCATTACATTGGTACGAAGCATACCCCTGCCCCACTGCCCCCTAAGCTCATGTCTGTCTCCAGACACGCCTTTGAGTTACGAAGCTGTGAGTTCTTCTCAACGAGTATGCTTCGTCTCTGCTCATGCATCACCATAGCTTACAGCTCCGGATCTCACGTACACCCTCATCCGTCCTCTAGAGGAGAAGTACAACGCCCTTCAACGCAAAGGAAACCTCTCGGTCGTATTCTGCCTCCTGCTCAACCGTGCCTACTTCCTCCGTGACCACCACCTCACCACCTCCGCACTCTCTCGTTCTCGTGCAGCGCTATGTGAGCTGCTAGCCATCAAGACCATACGAGAACATGGAGGCAACATGATGGAATTGTCGTTGGCTTTGACCACGAGCTGGCCGGTATACAGTGGTGCCGATCCTGGCCTCATGGAACGTGCGAGGGAAGAACGCGACGATCTGGAGGAGAGGGTCGGCAACGCGATTGAGATAGCCATTATCAGTCAGTCTAAGCGGTTCATCAAGAGTTCTGCGTGCCAGAAGGTGATTGATGGGATATGGAGGTGCGTGCGCATGTCCTCTGAATCTGTCCCGAGCCGAACTAAGCTAACTGCCTCGGTCTGAATAGTGGAAAGATCGTGTATCCTGCGGACAGTAGTCGCTCTATCCTGTCGGACGTATGTCTCTTGTGCCTCATTTTCGTGTTATCGATTTTGATAACAACTGCAGACATACAAACGGAATCCGATCCATTTCTACGACCCGCACAAAGCCCCCCTTCTTGATCACTACAGGTACCTCTTATTCTTACGTTATTCTTATATTGTGGTGGAACAATTCATTCTGTAGACTCAAAGTCCCCGCCGTCCGCTCTGTCTTGGAATATGTCAAGTAAGGCGCAAACGCACTGTCTATCTCCAAAATCTGACTGGCACTTCAAAAGCTTTCTTATCTTGTTCGTTCTGTTCGTGCTGGCGCTCGAGTTCAGCGAAAGAGCACGCATCAATGTCTTCGAGGGTATCTTCATGGTGTACGCTCTCGGATTCACCCTAGAAAAAGTAGCTGCGATGCAGGAGCATGGGATCAAAGGTTAGCCTTTCGATCCATCCTCGTCCGTGATGTACGCTCAGACAAAAAAACAGTATACTTCAAGGGCACCTGGGTACGATATTAGCTGTATTGCGTACTGAACTGTCCATTGACTTTCTGTTTTCACAGAATGGGTTTGACCTAGCATTTGGTAACTCAAAATAGTCTCAGCTTTTCATGTAGCGAAATGTTTATTAGCCCTGTCCCAGTCACGCTCTACTGTACCTACGCAGTCATGCGATTGTGGGGAGTATACCAAGACAGTAAGTCCACCGCATCATATCGTGTGATACCTTACTGATGTCCGACGCGGTGCAGAGTCTTGGGCAAAGGAGACTGGTATCGACTTCCTAGCTGTCATCGCGGTCTTCATGTTCCCTCGGTAATCAGATCCTTCCCTTATTCTTCCCAAACAAGGCTGACGAACGCATATCCAGATTGGCCTTCGTCACACTGAAGAACAATCTCATGGTGCTGTCGCTGAGAGCCATGATCATGCAGTTCGTAGCTCTCATGCTGATTGCTGCGTTCTGCTTCGGCGGATTTTTGTATGCACTATGGACGTGAGTCTTCGCGCATCTCACAAAAGCGATCATATTCAAGCGGTACTTTTGCAGACTGAGCCGAGGCTCTGCAGGTTATTCAGCTGGGTATGTACTCATTGTCTCACCATTGGAAGAGAAAGTATTGAATTATTCTCATCAAGGACCATCGCGTGGTGGATGCTCGATCTCTGGTTCGGGCTCGACGCCGGTGGTTTCCAGAATGCTAGTAAGGACCTCCGCCTGCGTTGTGTGCTCAGTGCTGACTCCCGTTCCTGACCAGCCGATTTCCATCCTGTCTTTGGACCATTCATGATGATCACATACGCCTGCTTGAGTAACACGTTGCTCCTCACAGGTACTGTGACACATTGTCCTCTCCTTTGTACACACTGGTTGACATTTTTCCACTTCAGTGCTTGTATCTGTATGTCGAAGGCGGAATCCCTCTCATGAACTATTTGCTCATGCCATACTGCTTCTAGATACTGTCACATACATTCACAACTATCAACGACGATGCTGCTGCCGAGGTAGGTCGACACCTTGGTACGTGATATCTCTGCTGACGTTCGTGTCAGGCTATGTTCAGGCGGGCCGTATCCACTATCGAGGGTGTCAAAGCTGATTCCTTGTTTTCATACCAACCTCCTGTCAACTTGCTCGCCCTCTGTATCATGCTACCGGCCAGTTATATTTTGACACCGCGTTGGTTCCATAAGGTATGTTCGATTCTTTCGAAGCATTTACGAATGCCTAAATACTCTCTGCTATATAGTTCAATGTATTCATGATTCGGTAGGAACTTATGTTTTCATTTCCGGCCATTCGCTCATCTCCTATAGATTGACAAGCTTCCCCATCCTCCTTCTCATCGCGGTATACGAGCGCCAGGCCAAGCGGTCAGGCTCCATTACTTTCTACGAGACTATGACTTCGGCTGCGGAGAAGGTATTCGATACTCTGCCACGGAACCTCAAAAGACTCAGTATGTGATTCACCCTACGCATTATTCATGATTGATCTCAAATCTCCTTCTCTAGCTTGGTTCGAAGGTTTGATGGCTGGTTCAGATGCAGATATTGATGCGGTTAGTAGAATTCATTTCACGCTTTCATCTCTTGTTGACCCTGTTCCTAGGTTTTCGAGCTCGAATCAACATACGACGAAAGTGCTCTTGACATGGACGAAACCACACCGCTAGGACCTATGGGAGACCAAAACGGCACCCTTCGTTCTCGACGCCCTTCCCAAATGTCAAGACGCCAAGTCTCTACATCAAGTGCTCGAAGTAATGGGTTATCTCCAACATCGCTCTATCCGAACGCCCACGTACCAAGTGCGAGTTCCTCTCCACGCAAGAACGAGCGATCACCTACACCCACACCGCCAATAGGCAACATCCCTTTACCCCGTGCGCGTATCAACTCACTCATGACGGGGAACTTAGCGTTGAGCCAGAGCACACCGAGCCCCCTTGCGCAGCTATTCCAACCGTTGATCGTGGACGAAAACAACATCCCATACGGATTCTCGGATTACCAGCTTCAACAACAAACCGATCAATCTCAACAACAAGAGTCGCAGTCACAAGAACATATCAGCCCAACGAGCACGGAGCCAATGGTCAGCTACGGCCCCGCTTCGAGACGAAGGTTGTCGAGCATGCACAGACGGACTGGGTCCGCGGCACCTTCGCTCCCTGCTCACCCCTCGCTCCCGACGATCTTGAGTGCCGGGAGTGAGCTGACGACATCGCCCCCGGAAACGGCGGGCGCACAGCCAATGCGCCGGTTCCCGCCTGGAGGTGCGGGCGTTGCAGCGAGGCTCGCTGCCGACAACATGGCAAGGCAGGCGTTGTCAGAGAGCCCGGACGAGAACAAGCGAGCTCGGCGAGACCCGAGGGAGACGGCGAGTCAGATCGAGGAAGAGGAGGAGGACGGGGAGGGGATGATGGAGAGGTTGGATAGGATGGAGGCGGCGCAAAAAAGGATTGAGGATATGTTGAGGCAGATGTCTGAAAATATGGGAGGGGGATCTCGACGCTCGTAAGATACCAAGTTTTGTTTCCTGGTGTTTCAGACCTTGCACTGGCATTGATGCTGGTCGATTAACATATGTGTTCACGGACTAATACTGGTGTAGGCATGTTTTTATGTGGGTAGATTTGATCGAATTCGATAGACGCAACATCCATAGACTCGGTCGCTGTGGCCGCGAAAGGCTTTTGCGGGGCGAATCGCGTGTGACGGCTGAGATAAAGACGCACGAAAAGTAGGAGCTCCCGAAGTCCTGGGACATCGAGAGAAGCGTCGAACAAAATGAACATTTCGACAGACTCAAGCACGGGTAGGCTCAGGCTTGAGTACTACTCGAGTTCAATAACTAGCACAACCAGAACAATCAGATAACCTCGCGACGACACTCAGCGTCATCAAACCATTGAACCCTCCTCAGTATCAACTTGAGCTCTCAGCTCCCCGACACTCTCGACCTCCGCCCATACGAGCCAAAAGCTTGAATATACCGTCATACCGTACATCCGAGGGAATGTCCTATGTTACGATGAGTAGGATTAGGCATAGTCTGAAGTCGAGAGGAAGAGGAACGTACTCGGACATGATGTCACGTAGGTGACATCAAACCTCCGGCTGACGCCTCAAGAGAGCCTTAGAGAGGAACTTCTTGATCGATCTTGTCAAAAGTCTCCTTGGACAGAAGACCGTCTTGGACCATGACCTTCAAGAGATCCCTGGTCCACGTACGACAGCTATTGACGGTGGACTTCTTCTCGAATTTGACAGCATCGGCAAGAACTAGAATTCTGTCTCGTTGACCTCGAGTGAATTCATCGAGTGTGTAGAACGTGTTATTGGACAAAGATTGCTGCCGTCTCTGCTTGGCGCACGGGGAGTAGAAGGCGTAATTGCCAGGATTGCCGCTCAGCTGGATAAGCTGAGTAACCTCGCTGGCATTGTACCACTGTACGACATTGAACGTGTCGGTCACCGACGCCAAAGTATGATAAGCCCGCTGCTTGAAGCTGGACTTTCTTCACCGTGTCGTCTTCCGGGAAACTGTCGTAGACGTCGTTCATAAAACGAGGTGGTTTGGGTGCCATGGTTCTGAGTATGGCATTAGGACGATCATCGAAAGTAATAGGAACGTACACACTCACCACCTATAAGCTGAAGGGGGTCAAATTTACAGGGAGGTAATACGCGTTGATTGAAACGACTGCCACGGGAGATGCGAAACCGAGGAAAACCTCAGATTACTGTGGCGAAGCGGGCGTTTACCAGGTAATACCCGCGAGCGCGCCCAAGAGGTAACGACGCGACGAGAATGATGGAAATGGGTAGAGAAGTTTCGTAGCGGACTACCATGGTAGACCGGCACGACACCCTTATTCTTTTGTATTTTTTGTATTGTACAGAAAGTCTGATCGACTGCCCGGAGGACCAATGGCCCCAGGGCTAAAGGACTAAAGGGCCATATCCCGGAACGTACCGATAGAAGCGCCCTCCAGCTGAGGCCCTGAAATGGACGGCGCGTCACCACGAGGCTACCGACGGGCGACGCGGCGCGAGCTGCTATCGATGAAAATAGTGTCAGACGTGCTAGCTTGTTTCCTTCACACTCGATATTGATGATGCATGCACAGAGTGGAATGTTTGCATTGTTTGACGTACAAATTAAAGAAAGAAGGTGTTCTGTTGCCGGTCGAAGAGGATATTGGAGCTGAGGACTAAGAACGCGATATCCGTTCATGACAAAAAGTTTGAAAAGGGTAAAGCTCGTCACCCTGACTATCTTGACCAAGAAACGTCTTCCGATACATAGCAGTGGCACGGTACATCTGCTCAGTAGTGTCACATGTAGCGAGATGTCTCATGTATTTCTAACCAACAGCCTCATCTTGTCAGTCTCTCTACGATGAAGAATCTTGATGAAAGCCTGCAGAATGTGTCCGTCCTGGTTGAATAACGTCTGTGTACGGACTGATATTGGTGTAGGCATGCTTTTTGCGGCGATGATATGAGGTATGGTTGAATTGGGTATACACAACACATGCAAAGACAATAGGGAGATGCGACTAGATACGCTTAGTAAATACCAGGAATAAATTTATACTTGACAATGGAGCAGTATTTGTCCCAGTCTTTGCCGTACTTGACACCGCATCTATGAGGCAAAGTCAAGAGATCATCAGCGATTTGATTCATTAGAAGAATAAATGAGACGTACCGCTCGAAATCACGGCCGACACGGTGTATCAGGACAGCGATGAAGAAGACGGAGTAGAAGTAGGGGATGGGCGAGGCCGTTCCGATGCAGAGACCCCATGAGAGACTCATGATCCAGTCAGCGACGTAGTTGGGCTTGCGAGAGTACGCCCACCACCCGTCAATAAGCAGACGGTTTCTGTACCCAGAAAATCATCATAAGACGGGTATTAACAAATGGTTTGATTACAGTGACGTACCCATGAGCAGTCTGAATGAACTTGGGGTTCTGGAGCGTGCCACCAGGGAGCTGAGGGAAGGTGTTACGGAAAGTGGTAATGCCCTGAGTCTGCATTTTGAAGCGACTCTTCTGCGACATGGAGGTGTCCCAACTGCAGGACAACGACAGTCAGTAAAACCGTTACCGAAGGAAGGAAATAGACGATTACATGTAGTACGCGGTGAGGAGAGTGGCGAAGAGGGCGATATATGTGGGAATGGAGAACTGGTACTTGGATGGTTCGTGGGACGCCATGTATACGACGGAGTAGATGTAGGACTGCGCAGTGATAGGTAAGTATACAGACAGGGATGAGATAAATGTGAGACTCACGAAGGGGACTCCGGCGAAGTTCCAGAAAATAACGAGGAAACCCCACTTCTCGTGGAACATGTCCCAAGTCTGAGGAATACATTCCTCACCCTTTCCACTGTGAAGGAATGGACATCAGATCCTCAATCATCGCATGCGATGAAGTAACACGTACCAGGCATTAAGGTACAACCAAGTTGCGAGGCACATGAAGGCCATGTTCTAGCGGAGGGGATGAGCTCAACACGCGTGCAATGAAAAGGAAACACGTACGGGGGTCACATATCCATACTGTTCGTATTGCTTGCATGCACCGGAAACGGCCATGAAGAACACCAGAACCCAAGGAATGCGAACCTCCAACCACATCTTCAAGTCAATAGGACCGATACGGGGGTTCAAACAAGCACCCATGAACACGTCGTAGATGAAGTTGCCAGACATCCTAATTTGGTTGCCCGTAGCAACCGTGAGGAAGTACATTCCGAATGCGACGGAGAACCCGACAATCATAGCCACGCTCATGAGGTGACCAAAGTTGTCGATGATCTCGGTGAGACGGAAAATGTGGAAGTAGTGAAGGGCAGCAGCGGTGGCCCATGTGATGTACAGACATCCGAGAGCGTTGCACTTGTACATGAGAGTCTTGTAGCCGAGGGAGGGAACGGGGAGGCCTTCTTGCATGTACCCTGGGACAACCCAGGCGAGCGCAAGTTGGAAGATCATCAACCCACCGTAGACTTTCCACGCGTATAAGTTTGGGCTGGCATCCTTGAGAGCAAGGTCAGAAGGCTGCGGTACAAAGCGTTGAGAAAGAACTCACCACTCGAACGTGCTCCCACATACGTCCAAAGAATGGGAAGATGTCTTCCACAGAGCTCGGGAAGGTGAGTTGGCCGTCATAGAACACAAGACAGATCCAAAGGTAGTACATCAGGATGGGGAAACCAGTCATGATGGATAAGACACCCCATGGACCACCGAACTCATACCTGTCAACGTCATGGTCAATGTCGCGTTCATAAATCGAGCTGCAACGATGACACGTACTCGAGATGCTGGTCGAGCCGCTGGTCGATTTTTCTGCCTTCGTCGGTGGGACCACCAGTCTTTCCGTTTTCATTAGCGTGTCCCTTGTCGTTTCGTTTACGCAGACCGTCTTTGGAAGAGGCCATGGTTGTGAGCAGCGACGAGCTGGCACGGTTTAAGTGTCCCGAGGTCAAGTCGTACGAGTCGCCGAAACTTATTCTACCTCGGGTCAGTAGGCGCCCCATTACAGCTCGATCGCTGACTCATCGGTTCCCACGACCGCGTCGACTTCCAGAAAGGGACCAGATCCGGACTCACTCACTCACTCACTCCTCAAACACAAGTTACACAAACACATCCAGATCTAGAGCCGAATTTACGGTCAGCAATATTTGTATCTTGAGACGTGGTTTTACGATATTCACTTCTGTTGCAGGAACGCACAATCGGCACATGATGGCAGGAAACGGACAGTGGCGCTGTCGAACCCTTCGATGCACAGCCAAATACACAGGTACCTCCTGAAGTTCTTCTTATAATTTTCTTCTTTGCTATCGACATCCCTCGCCAATGGATCAAGTTCAAACGGCTGACGCATGTCTGTCGATATTGGCGAGACGTGGCTCTGAGGTGCCCTTCCTGTGGCAAGATATAGTCGTCCCTGCAACTTGGACTCTCGAGGCCTACCAGGAGATTCTCGAGCGTTCTGCTATGTTTTCGCTCCGTCTTGGAGTCAACTACAAAGCAGAGAAGCACACCATGCCAGTGGTACCGTTACCCAAATCGGAGTTACGTCGTGTCGACGTTCTTAGCATATGCTGCATGCAGGGCAGTGTAATACTCCCCGCTGAGCTTACAATCTTCCTACTCTTCGTGAACTCTATGCTTCCTCAAATCATTCGCAGCCGTTACCGCTTTTGGCTTCGAGTTATCCGCTGCCGTACTTGAAGGCGATTTACACAACCGGACTTGCGTATACAAGAATATCCCCGTTCTTCAGGCCTACCCTGACAACCTTGCGTTTGAATTGTGGCTGTTATGCGCGATACGCAGGCCCAATGACGACAGACCTCCTTAGCGCTCTTTGCGAAATGCCGTTGCTGGAGGACTTATACATCCCCCATCCTGTCACTGTAGTCGGCTCTCCCCTTCCCCATGTCGAGCGGCCGTCTCTCCAGAACTTCTATCTGGAGACTTACACGGACGCTTGTGCAGAAATCCTTGATCGTCTCATTCTTCCGATGTCCTCTCTTACTGCTGGAGGAGTCCGTGACATCAGTGAAGTCGTCCAATTCGAGGATTGTGACGATGATGAAGTTTCACTCAAGGACCTTTCCAGGGCGATCACTTCCAAGCTCGCGGGAAAATGTGTTATTGGGGCCGTACCAAAGACCGACACCATCAAGATTACAACGAATGAAGGAGAGGACACTATCATCGAATCATGGGAGGGCGACTCCCTGGTCCTGTCCTTTGTTTATTCCAATGGCTTTGTTGAGAGTGGCGGTGTGTTGGATATTATACAGAAGGTATGCCCCGAGAATTTCCTGGATACTGTGCGCGTTTTGTGCATATACAGTGACGAATGTGACCACAGATGGCGGAATTCTGCTATGAGGCGATAGGGCTGGAGGAGATCCGCGTACATGGGAGTCCGGGGGTCATCGAGTTCCTCGCCCTCATTCACGACGAATTGATACACAGCTACGAGCCGCCCAGCCTCCTCCCAATCACGCATCCTTCCGAAGAGCTACCCTTCCCTACCCTTCGTCTACTTTCCTTTGATGGCTTGGTGCTTGGCCCGCAACCACGTAAACCCGGACGCTCCCATGCTCTGTATACTTCATTGCGGGACATGTTGGCCATGCGTAAGAGCGGAGGGATGATACTTCCTGTGTTGGAGATACGCAATGCTTACGATGTGAGGTTGGGCGATTTGGAGGAGATACGTGGAATGGTGGAACAGCTCGACTGGGATGGTCTAGTGTTGAAAGCCAAGACCTATGGTGATGAGAGAGCTTGGACATTGATTAAGTAGGTAGTAAATTGTACGTTTTCTCATGGTGCTGTCACAAAGCCCTGTTAGCACTGCAACAACAAAGAGAATCGTTCATTTGAACTTGAAGAGATCTGCAGTGTGCACGATCGGCGCGATCTCGCCACCTTGCGACTCTCGATCGATGATCGATGACATTGGATCAAGTTTGATTACTGAAGCTGCGCGAGTACGCGCGTACGTAGTAACGTACTACTAGTACCATTAGTAGCGACATCATGTTCGTCTTCTTGCTATCACCCAAAGTCCCCAAACCCTTCCTGTTGGATCCAACATTGAGCAATACGGTGAGTAGTTTTATGTGGGTGCTGTGTCGATACCAGAGAAGTTGAAGTTTACACAATTTGAAAGGGCCACGGAGCATGAAGACCTGTCTGTCGGGTCATTCGAAGGGGAAGGGAGTCTCATTCTCCAGGTCCACTGCAGAGCTCAAGTCCAAAAGAGAAAAGACTGTCCCTATCCATCCACTTGCGACACTTCCTCCTGAGATCCTTATCCCGATCTTTTCGTACTCTATCCCCAACCGTCGACGCCGTCGTTGGGGGCCTCTCAAAGGGTTGACTCATGTCTGTCGATACTGGCGCGAGGTTGCCCTCAGCGCGCCTTTTCTGTGGCGAGATCTAAGACTTCCTGGGAGTTGGTCACTCCAAGCATTTCAGGAAGTTCTTGGACGTTCGGCCCAGATTCCCCTTCGTATTGCGATCGACTACCGTGCAGGAACATTCACAACACAGCTACCCCAATCAAGCCTAGGTCGCGTCGATAGCCTCGACATTCGCTACAAGGGGACTAGCTTCATTTACGCACAACACTACGACATGCCCACTCTCCGCGAGCTTTCGATCGAATTCGATGCTTGTAACAGTGAACCTGTACAGCCGGCGATCCCCCTTCTGTCCTCGCAATATCCGCTGACATGTCTGAAGACTGTGAGCGTATGCGGTGTTTCATTCTGGAGGATTTCCCCCTTTTTGAGGCCTACCCTAACGTCCTTATCCCTGCGACATTATTGGTCTACACCAGAAGATGGACCCAACATAGCAGATCTCTTCAGCGCTCTTAGCGCTATGCCGCTCCTGGAAGACCTGGTCATCTCTCAACATTTTTATCCTGATGACACCGACGGGGATCTCCCTGTTGTCCAGCTACAAACTCTCCAGAGATTTTGCTTGGAGACGAACACGGATGCATGCGCAGATATCCTCAGTCATCTCATTCTCCCATTGTCATCCCTCACTGTTGGAGGAGTCTGTGGCGTTTTTGAGGAATACGAGGTAGACAAAGATGAAGACGAAGAAGACAACTTCAGTTCATTCGCCGAACTGTCTAGAGCGGTACTTCCCATACTCGGAGGGAACGGTGTCACTGGAGTTCTCCCGACAGTGGATTCACTGAAGGTCGTAGTTGTGGACGATGATGATGACACTGGCGATTCAGCGAAGATATCGGTCGAAGCATGGGAGGATACCACCAATGTCCTTGCATATAGCTATACCAATGCGACGCTGCCGCTCGGCGATGCATTGGATGTGATATACGAATCAGCCCCCGACCATTTCATGGCCGGCATACGTACGCTGTATATCACAGCTGCAAAGCCACGGCCATGGCGACGAATGGACAAGAGTCACTCAAACCATTTGTCCTCCCTGTCGAACCTTGTGGCCCTGCACATCAGCAGGGCTCATGGGTTCATAAAGGATATTGTTGGACAGCACATTCAAGCTAGCCTGGATTGCAAATTCGATCTGCCGAATGATATCACCGGCACCGTCCAACTTCCTCCCGTAGTGGTACCGTTGCCCAATCTTCGTGTCCTTTCGCTGGACGGCATCACAATTGGCGCGTACGATGTCGAAGACGAAGACAACAGCGATTATGAGGACGAGGATGATCGTTGCAGAGTTCCATATACCGATCTGCTGCCTGCTATTCGGCTAATGCTAGCCATGCGTCAGGCCAAAGGCATCCAGCTTTCCTTATTGGAAATTCGCAATGCTCACATGTTCCAGTCAACCGATGCAGAACAACTGCGCGATGTGGTTGGCAGGCTGGAGTGGGATGGGCGGGTGACGATGCAACCTCCAGTTACAGACTACTGGGAAGGGGCAATCTGTGAGGTATCGGCCTCGGAGCGCGTAGGACACTGGGTGGAGCGGCTACGAGAGGAGATGATAGTAACTCGGACTGATCATAGATGAGTATCTTCTCAATGTCTAAGCTGTACTGCACTTTCTTCCAATGACATTCAATGCTTCTTCTTCTCGAAATGACTCCGAATCTCGTGTCACAAAAGCAGCACAGGAATTCGAACCGCGAGGGCAATACTGCGGCATGAATGCTTTTTGTCTACCCTGGCCTCAGCGCAATCTGAGGCTCTGTATCTTAAGTATCTTCTCTCTCAGGGTTACCTCCTCCTTTGGAACTTGCTTAGCGCTGTACCGATTTCAAAAAGGTGACAGAATTAGTTAGAGCCTGAAAGCTGTGACGGAGCCTCATGGAGACTCGTTCAGCAATCTCCTCCGAGAAGCAGGCAGGAAACTTATCCTCATCCTGCGAATCCACTGTAAAGTTCAAGAGACCGTCCACCGCGAAGGAGGGAGACTGCGAAAGTACCACAGAAACACTGGTCTTTACCCACCTGACGCTTGCAACACTTCGATTTCCTCCTGAACTCCTCATTTCAGTCTTCTCATACTCTATTCCGAGCCACAAACCTCGTCTTTGGAGGGACCTGAAGAGATTGACAGATGTCTGTCGATATTGGCGTCAGGTTGCTCTCAACGCACTGGAGATACGCAATGCTTACAATTTCGGACCGGAGGACGCGGAGCAACTGCGCCATGTGGTTGACGAGCTGGAGTGGGATGAGGGGATGTGGTCTATACCTTTTGCTTTCAATCCCCCTTCGAGATATTACCCGAACATGGGGCCTCCGTTGCTTCCTTGAAACTCTTGTCGCACAAGCAACATATGACCAGCGAAAGCATTACCACGTTGAATATCAATGTTGAGTGCTCTGTCTATCATACCTCAGTGTATACTAGCCACAAGTGAATGTACCGAGTAGCTCTTCAGGAAAGCTCTTGATCAAAGGCTGCATAGGAAGCTGCAACGACGCTCATATTCCATATATCAAAGAGTGCGAATGGACATGAAGTTGGGTGGGGCGGGGAGGATTACATACACACATAAACAGGTTGGATGAGTGTATGTGTGGGATATCTAGGTTAGAACTGGGGTGGTATAAATCCAAGGGGTGCGTCCCGAGGGGATGCGAGGGGAGTCTGCTTCTTTTCAACAACGTACACTCCGTTTCTGATAGACAAGGGATTCCCGTATGACGACAACGACGACGACTGAATAACTTGTTTGCGATAGCATGCGATCAAGGGGTGGCGATTACAGGCGATGACGAAGATGAGAGTGTTCAAATGCCGGATTGTCGGTTGATGATGTAGAGGTTGAGATCTTGCCAACCTGACCTCGCATAAGTATGAAAGCGAGTACAAGAAACGACTGACAAAACTCACCTCCACCAACGCGGCACATGACCTTCTTCGTTGTATGCTTCCCTCCCGATCTCGCCAAAGTGGTCAACTTACACGTCACGATCTTCCTCGCGATCGGACTGGCAAAGGCATACTGTGCCCTGATCTCCTCGCCTTCCTTCGGGGTAGTCTTGAGCGGCGGGTCAACACGCTCAATGACCAAACTATGCGCGAGGCTGTTGACAACCATAGCAACCTCGTTGTCAAGAGGGTCTTTAGTGCTGACCGGGACATAGAGATGTATCGGCATGCCCTCAAAGCCAGCTGTGGAACCACCAGTCCGAGACGCAGGTCGGGAAATCGGGGTACGAGGGGCAGACGAGTCTTTGAAACTCGACGGAGGAAGTCCTGACTTGAGGACAGACGGGCGTGGTGTTGGACCCGACCCTCTGAACGATATCGAGCTGTCTGGTCTGTAATGCGACATCGTTGAACTCGGCCTTGATGCGCCCTGGATCTGGAAGCTGGGTAAGGGGATCATGGAGCGGCTGGGTGGCCGTGGTGGATGGCCACTTGGTGTCTGCGAACGATCAAGGGACGTCGTCCGTTCCCCAAAGGTACTTGTCGAAAGGTCCGCTTCCCAGCTTTGGTCTGAAGGGGATGCGGACATTGACCTCCAATGACTACCTGTGACAGGCGCGGGTATATGACTTGGTGTCTTCGGTCGAGTTCGAGGAGACATAGCCGTTGATAAACTTGGTGTCTGAGCCCGGGATGGCGGTCTGAACATAGGGAATATAGGATTGGAAGAAGAGTGGGCAGTGGAATTAGAAGAAGTGACGGGGGACCATGGTCTCGATGAAGCCATGGAACTCCGGGAAAGACTTCGTTTATACGGCGAAGAACCATCTTCAGACAGGCGTGGCGCAGAGATGGACGATCGTCTGCTCTTCAGAGTCTGAGCACGCTCATCGTCCTCAATCCTAGTTGAGCTATTCCACGCCGGTCGCTTGACAGTTCCGGCGCTGCTCATAGGCTCTACCGGCTTCCTTTGAGGAGATGAGTCGGGGGTGAGACTTTGACTGTACTTATGGGTCGGACGATCGGGAGTCGTTGGCGTTTGTGGTGACCCGGCAAGCATGTTGAACAGCGAAGCGCGATGACGAAGGGTAGGGACTGGTTCTGTGGAGGGAGTCTTTGAGGCCGCTTTCCGCAGCGGCACAGGTGTTACCGTAGGAGACTTCGTCGCGTTCTGAAACCTCCGAGCGAGTTTGCGAAAGGGTGATATTGATCTTGACAGTGCGCCTGCAGCTCCAGATTGTTTAGACTTCTTGGACTTAGACCGTGGATCGGTGGCCGGCGTCGCCAGATAGCCGTTCTGCGACTGAGACATCGACACGCTGCCTGACGCACTTGATTCAATCTCGCTGGGCGAGTGTTCCGAAGCGAGGAAGGCATTCCGAATCTTCTCCATATCAGTCTCCGTTCTGGTGATCCTGTCTTGGAGGTTACGCCATCGCTGTGTAGACTCCGCGTGCCGTCTGAGGCATTCACCATTCTTGGTGACACGGTCCTGGACCCCTTTGTCAATAATTGAGAGGACCTTCGCGGTGGCAGGCATGTAGTGCCTGATATAACATTCAGCTCGCGGTAAGGATATAAGTGAGACTACACGTACTTCTTCTTCGCCTCAAACTGATCAAAGAGCGATGTGAAGACTTCGTACGTGAGAGGTGTCTTCTCAGATCTTGTAGAGCCTCGCGACGAAGCTGCTGAGGTTCCATCCTCCACACCGTACTTCTGGATCTGGTAGATAAAGTCCTAAACGCGAAATGTTTGAACAGGGCATGAAAGCTGATGGTATACCTTCGCACCTGACATCGATTGACAGCCTTCTCCAAGCTTGCCATCATCCCGTCTGCCTGCTCAGTAACCGTCCGGAACACGGTCAGCCATTTGTCCTCTTTCAACTCTTCTCTCAAGATTTGGCTCTCCTTCTGCACGGTCTCCCATTCTGATAGCAACGCAAAATGCTTCCGCAGTACGACTCCACTCTCCGAATTATCGCGTTCCGATGATGGTGTGGGTGTCTTGAGTGAGTCGAGGAGAGGTTCAAGGGTTTCATTGACGGCTTTGATGCCTTGCGAGACGATCTCCAGACGTTCATCGAGTGTGGCGAGAGATTGGTCGATCCCTCGAGGTGCAGTAACGGTATCGGTCGGCTGGACATTATGACGAAGCTCCTGGATTTCTAGAAGGGTATAAGAGAAGGGATCGTACTCAATAGATTTGCCTCGTACCGAATATACGCGTCTGAATATCGGATATGGCGTAGGAGAGCTCCGTCATACGCGTCGAAGTTGCAAGCATATGGATATCGCTGTATCTCAAGTCAGTATACTAGACAATGTACATGAAGGATACAGACGTACTCGGTGCTCTTGTGCGTGCCCTTCAACTTGGCCGTCTGAAACCCCTTGGCCGTGATGGTGGCATTTTCTGGGGCGAGGTCGTCAACGACCCCCCGATGATCTCATACAACCGCACATGCTCACCTTCGTCCGCGCCATTCAGTGAGAGACTAGACGAAGAGGCTGAGCCACTGGATATCGATGGTGCAGGAGACCGAAGCGCGTCGTGTGTGTTGGTGTTGTTGAGAGAAGAGGAAGATACATGCAAGCTGGATAAGGATGAAGAGAGGGAAAGGGAGACCATAACAAGCAAACGAGACAGGAATCACTGCGAACGATCACGACAGCAAGGAAATGCGTCGAGTGGGATATGTTGATGGGTATGTCGGGAAGGGTCGTCGTCGTATAGTACACGTTGGTTGAGACGCACGGAGGTGGAGGATCCGCCGAGCCAAAGGCCGCTGCTGAAATCGGATGGGGTATACGCAACAAGTTCCAGGCAAGACAAGACGGATCCTCCGTCGGATGGCGACCGAGAGAGGTCTGAGGACGACGGACAAGAGAGCAAACACAACGGTAGAGAACAAGAGATTCAAGTTCAGATACATTTCACGCCTAAACGAAACGAACGCCTCGGCTCGCCCGTGGGAGATGTTGATCCAAGAAATTATTACGCAGTGATAAAGTCTCCCGTACAGTACAACAAGGTAAACACAAAAACGCAAGTATGTTACTTCAATCATACCTCCACAGACACTCTCGACGTCGACCCGCTCGCAAGACTCGGGTCAAACGCATCGGACATCGTCACGTCGGGCACTGACACCGAGTTCGACCCTGACGGCATCGACTGCTCGCCGCCCCCAAGCCTCGCCTTCTGGACAGAAGCCCATTGAGCAGCAAAGGCCGCCCGCGCCCCTTCCGTCGACTCCATCAGCATCTCATGTCTATCCTTCTTCCAGTGCTGGGGATCCATGGACTGGTACACACCCGCCACAGAGCCCTGCAGGGCCCACAGGTAGCTGGCGTTCATTAGATCGTCTTGCATAGCTGTCTGCATCGTCTTCTCAAGCAACGGGTGCCTCAGAATATCGGGGTAGTATCGACCGCTGATCAACGACAGCGACAAGACAACTTCGTGTCCCAGAGGCAGGATCGGATTGAACTTGAAACCCGTTGGCGCGGTAGGCAAATCGTAATAATGCCGATGAGTCGAGGATGACGGGGTGCCGGGACCTGCCTGAGCTGACGACGACGCTCCCTTCACAGGTGTACCGGGCTGAGACGCGCTAGGTGCCGGCAGCGCAGCGTCGATCGCACGTCCCTTCCCCTTGTCCTGCACGACATCCTGCACGACATTCTCGCTCTCAGCGGGAGGTTCCCAATCGACGTCTGCGAGCTCGTAGATCATGCCACTCGCACGACATTCCTTGATCATCCCTTCGGGAGTTTGAACGTCCGCCACGAATAGCCCCTCGATCCTCATGAACATCCCTCTGTCACCAGCACCAAACGACTCCTCAGGAGCGTCATTCATATCCTGCGCTGCGATTGCAGCCGCGGTATCAGCACCCAAACCGGAGGGTGGATTGACAGCGGGAGCACCAGATGGAGCGAACTGGTTCCTTGCGAGCTTCAGACGAACAAGCTCGTCTTGCCAGAGACGTTCAGCGCCCCACCACAACCCCTGATACCGCGACTGCGTAATGGTCTTCGTCGAGGCCCGCGACTGGGGCATCTGATCCGCAATTTCTGTCCCAAGAAAGACGTTGGCGGCCTCTCTCAGCTCGTCCGCTGTTTTGCCATATGCTCCAGAGACGTACGACTTGGCGTTGTTGGTCATTGCGGCCTCTATGGCAGTATGCAACGACTCGTGGTGGGCCCCCGAGGTAGATGCTTGCGGGACGTCGTTAGGTGGTAGGGACGGGATCGTGAAGGTGTAGTCAAACTGATCCGTTGGTGTCCAGTAACATGTAATATTCTTGGCTGTCTCGACTGCGAGCGTGTAGGGAATCACAGCACGGTTGACGCGTTCTTCCAACCCGATCCTGTCGGCACTTTCGTACGGATCGAAGACAAAGTCTGATCTCAACTGCGTATTCATCTCCTCAATGTCGGCAGTCTGCAGGGTGTGCTTCAAGATCTGAAAGCACCTCTGGACTAGGTCGGATTCTAGAGAATAAGCGAGGTAGGGTAAAGCACCAAGGTCCGTGATTTGGGTGTAGGATGTCGTGGCGAGGAGCTTCACGTTGTACACAAAGCGTTGTCGTACCGTCCAGGAGATTTCCGCTTTAGCCACGCGCTCCCGAATTCGTCGCGATGTGCGTGCCCCCTCCTCATTTGTCTCCTTCCCCTCTTCTGTAACATCCATGTCCTGAGATGCTGACGCAGAAGCGTCCGAACGAGGGCTCGTTTCGATCTTCAATGACACGTCGTCGACTACGCCCGGCCAGAACTCAATGCTGAGCCCTGTCTCCTCCACCTGAATCGGCACATTCAGTCGGCACCAGATTACTTCACCGGCTCTGTATAGTCTTGGAGGCTGGATATCGCTCTGAATGAGCGAATCTCGGATATCTTTGTCCCGCTCAGGGACCACAGCTGTTTGGGGGCCTGGAGGCCTTTTGACCGCAGGTTTCAACGCCTTGCGCACCGCATTGTACGGCTTGCTGACCGTCTTGGTCCTCACTTCGCGTTTCGGTCTTGTTATCTTGATGCGTGAGGGTTGACTAAGGGATGGAGAGCCCTGGTGCGTTCGTAGACCCAAGCTTTGCGAAATGGACAGCTGCGGCTTCTTCGTGGAGTATTTGCATATGCAATTTGAGTGGTCGAGCGTGTCGTCGGAGAAGAGCCAGATGGCATGGGGTGCGAACTCGTTGCTGGACCGAAATTTCAAGACATTGGTAGAACCTGGGCGACGCGCGTTAAAGCAGTGAATCGCGAATCGTAAGTGTACACATTACCATATAGGTAGGGGTCGTTACGGGGTCTCTTCTCCGGTCCTTTGAGATGGATGAACATCCCATACCCCTTCGGCCAGTCTTTCAGGACATACGTGTGACCTTCACACCATATTGCATCAGCTGTGCTAACCGCACGAAAAGTGGAGTATTGGCGTACCTTCTGCCAAGCCCATAGCCTTTGCTATTGCCATCCCGCAATTACGCCTCCATATAGGAGAAGGTGCACCGTCGATTGTCTGAGTGGACATATAGTTGACGGCGCCATCCTTGTCCACGACTTTCTTCGTGTTACTGGGCCATTGGGACTTATCTCCATCTGATCGGGGGAATTCCAAGAAGTGAGTGTCCTCAGAGAACGTCAAAGCGGATTTTGCGATTTGTCGAACGGCCATGTTTGCCCAGCGCAGTGGCGAGTGGTCTTGAACGTCGAAGCTCGGAGGTGAGAGAGTCTGCAGTCAAAAGTATTTGAGTAAGCGGTCGGGTCGGTCGGCGCATATTGCGGTAAGCGCCTGTCACTCCTAATCGCTCTCAGTACATTTCACACCTCCAAAAATTTCCAGAGCATCCGTAGATGATCAGCTACTATGCATGACAGTCTTAGGCTCTGTAGTTTTACCGTTTTAACCCGGTTCCAACGCGTCCAACAACTACAGCAGGTCAAAGCAAGGTTTATGTGGACATTGCGCAGCGTTCCGCAATCACCGGCAGTTTCCGATCCTGAAAGAAAGCGCGTCGTAAGTATTTTTCTCTTCTTTTCCTCGTCGCGTTCACCGCGTCGTTATAATGAACATCCTTACTTTCCCCATATTCTGTCTTTCATTCGTGTCATGTTTTGTCAAATTTTCTTTCTGTAACTCCCACTTCCAACGCCGTGATATATCTACGTCCCAGCACGCATACACTACTGCAGGGAGGTTAAACTACGCGGCAATATCTACTTCCCGTCACGCAGATCGTCTACCTTCAATAACCCTCCCGGGATGACGTTTTGAAGTGACGGGACATTCTTCCAGTTTCTTGTTTGGTTCGCGCCTAGTTGAGTCAGAGCTCTCGAATGTGTATCTTGTGGGTTGTGGCAGCAATACGCATGTCTTTTATATACGAATCATTACCCCCCCCAACGAACAGGACGTGTCTTGAAATCATCTATGGATGGGCCGGACCCATGGCTGGAATGACTTTTTCATCAAGTCAGCAAACAATGGTCATCGCACGGCACGCCACCCACAATCTGTACCATGAAAACATTGTTGACGTGCTGAATAGTCCCACCATCGATGCGCGAAAAAGTCGAGATGCATACGGTACAAGCAAGTCGAAGAACGAAGATTACATAGTACACTGTCTTTCAATATATACCGATACCAGACCGATACTCACTCGCATCACCACTGGCAGTACTCTGCGAAATCGGAGTACGACGTGGACATGGAGACTTTACGGTCCCACTCAAGCTCATCGACCAACGTACAGAGGCAAGCTGCGTCCCCGGCTGTCAAGTCACGCGCGTTGCGTATCTTGAGTAAAGCGAGCGGTGACCCTTCTCTCTTGCGTAGGTCCAACATACAATATATATCGGCGAATACGCCGGTCTGGCCGAAGCGTGTAGATCGTGTTCCGAATGCGATGTCGGTCAGCGATAGCGTACGAAGCTTCGGGAAGAGAGCAGTGGTAGGATGGTAGAGATGGTAGGCAGGAGGTTGGATGATCCCACGACATCTCTTGAGGTGAAGCGTCTCCAAACCAGCCAACTCCGAGAGACTCAATAGCCAGTCTGAGCAGCTATCGTCGTCACGAACTTCGTTGGAAATGGTCAAAGAGCGTAGTGCGGTGAGAAGTTGTCGAGGGGCAGCTGAGAGCATGCGATCCAACGCGTTCCCGGCATCCAGACTGTAGACGTAGCGAAACGCAAAGACCTTCGTTTCGTCTGCCCACGCTTCGAACAGTACGTCCCAAGTGTGGTCCACCGTGACCGCTAATGTGTTGGGCGATTGCATGATCCCGATGACACCATGATCACCTGTTACTTTGTGCAGCACAGTCTCACAGTATTGTCGCAGTAGCAGCATGCTTTCCGGTGGATTTTCTATAACCTGATGTGGGTGATGATTTATCATGTGTCTGTTTATGCCTCGTACCGATCCAGAGCGGAAAGCGGCGATCGGGACAGTCAGATGGTTAAAGATGTCTTTGCATCCATTGGTCAGATTCTCCAGATAAAAGTGACGGAGAGACGGAAGCGCGACTTGAGGAAGGTCGGAGATGGCAGCAGCAGTGAAAAGTGCGATTTCTAGGCTCTCAAGTAATGGCATGGTCTGAAGAGCGTAGAGTAGATCAGCTATCGGCAGCTCCAATTGTGGCCTGGTACAGTCTTGAAGTACCCGTAATATTGTCAGTGTTGGTCGGAAAAGCTGGGAGACTGCGGGATATGAGAACCCTGTTGAGACAAGGGTTTGAAGACGCGTTAAATCGTACTCTGAACACAGAGAAATATTTTGCTCGGTGTCTGTGTTATACAAGCCTATAACCCGCACATTTGGAACAAGGAGATCCCAGCGTTGTGGTATGCGAGCGGCTCCAAACTCCCAATCGATGCTCAGACCTTCGATGCGATCTATATAGCTCTTGGGCACCACAATCGTACTGGGATTTTGAGCGCTGTTCGAGAAGAGTAAGGCCAGACGAAGGGGAACTTGGGACGAACGCCGGAGGAGCTCTTCGTACGCGTTCGGCGACCAATGATGTGGCATCTGCAGGTCTCGCCACAGAATGGGTGCATCCAGAGCCCTTTCTCGCCAGTATCGACAGACATGCGTCAGTCGCTTCAAGTCCCTCCAGCGGCGAGGTGCGTCGACACAACACAAGAAGATCATGAGCAGGAGCTCGGGAACAAGTGTCGCGAGCGGCGATGGAGGTGTGATAGGTCGCGTCGGCCGCCTTGACCTTCGAGTTGGTGATTGCGAGAATTGCGACAAGGCTGAGCTTGTCGTCGGGGCACACCGCCTAATATGAGACTGTGCTTTCTTCATTTTCGTGCTTGATTTCCTGCGCCACAGTTGATAGCGCCACCATGATTGTCAGAAATAAAGATACCCACCGTAACGCGTTACGATCGCGCAAGACGTGAGAACTGAGACTGTCTCGACAGATAACGAGTGATATTTGTGGCCCGCCGCTCTGTGAGGGTATGAGTTTGGACTGTGGAAGTTGTTAGTAGGGTGAAAGAAAACGAAGGCGCGAAACCACCACGATATATATACCAGCGCTTGATGTGAATGATGGAACACATCGCACTGTGGTGACGAAGCTTAGACAGCTTTTGCAGGAAATCAATCAAGGCCATACCGTCCTATCGACAATCGTTCAGGCAGATGCCAATAGATGTGTGTGCTCTACGAGGTATGCTATGACTGACATCGAGTGACACCTCGAAATTCATATTCAAATTCAAAAGTCGAAGATGCGTACAGGATGTATGAGACGTACGTATGGCAAAAGACATCTCCGCACACGTCGCGACGGACCGGGCGCCGTAGCGTTTTGCGCACAATCGACACTGAGGCTTTGTTGAGGCTCACTCCGAGTCGTTGCGACGGCGAGTGCATGTACCTTCGTCCAAATATACATTTTCTCAAAATCATCACGAACATGTTTCCTTCTATAAGTTCTCCTCCAACAAATATCCGTCATCGCCTATTCACCTCGTCGCAAAATCGAGCTTTACGAAGATTAGGAACCTGCACGTCGGGCAGCACATACTCTTGCCCAACTCAGCAACGATACATCTGTACATTCAACCTAATTCAGTACCATCGACATCGGCGAATTTGAGATTGATGGCAGACGTACGTATGACAGAAGACGTGTCCGCACCGTGACATCGTCGTGACAGGCCCCGCAGCGCTCTTTGAGCACAAACTATATACATAGTTTTATCGACTGTCATGAAACGTTGTTATAGTTTGCCACAGAGACTAAGCACAAACGGCAACTAGGCGTATAAGCAGTGCTCGTGGCCTGAGGTGTCACCGATCTGCTCAAGCTCGTCACTCCAGTCTGTAAAACAGAGGAGGTGGAGCTGCGCGCAGGTGGAAGAGCATTAACGGCCGGAATATGATCAACGCCGGTGATACACGGTGGCGTACTCTCTGCACGTTCAGGTTGAGCATTGCCGATGATATCCCCTGTGGGATGCAGATCGTGCCTATCCGTGACCTCCGATGTTGCATTCGGTGGGGAGGCGAGGTGCCCACTGGCGAGACCTAACGCCGATTGACGAGGAGTAGGTGAGGTTACGAGGGAGGCTGTTGTGAAGCTGAAGACTGGGCTTCCAACGTCGGAAGTTACATCATCCTCCTCATGTACGGATTCCGATGGAGTGATAGAGGTCATTACAGCGGCAAGCATTGGATGATGGGATGTATAGCTCCCATCAAGTAGAACGGGTTCGCAGCCCCGAGCTGTGGTTATAGTCTTCAACATCTGAGTCTGGATGTGAGTCGATCCTAGAAGCGATTGAGGGGAAGTTTTCAGCATTGGAATTAGAATCGTTTGCGCCAGATCCTAAGACAGCTTCAGTGAGTGCTCCTTGTAATTTGGAATCAGCAGATGTCGATAACGCGGCACGAGCACGGTGACACATACCCGGATTCTCGACATCCACCACAGCTGGAGGAGACGTAAACAATGGGACATCCTGATTCGGGGAGAAATCAACAACTTCGGTCACAACCTGTGATGGTGCGGGAGGACATGGATGAGCGTATATGATGTGCTGACGATGCAAGTTCATGAGCACATAGATAGAGAAGAACTGAGGCTTAGAAGTCAGACGTCACTTACCCCCCGAAGTAGATGTACAAACGTGAAGAAGCTATTACACTGGTTGCACTTAGGCAGCTGTGGCTTCGGCATTACTTGACCTCCCCTTTTTACGATCTTTGGACTAGTAGGAGGTTCAGGTGGCATACAGATTGCGTAGTTCATTGTCTATGATGTATCTCCAGAACATCATGAGACATAAATGTGGCAATGCAACGTTCGCATTTAACCAGTTTCAAACCGACATGCCTTTTCCTGCAATGCTGATGAACGAGGAGATCAAGTCAGTCTTCTTTGAGAGACGCGGCCTCCCGTGACGGAAAGCTCACCTTTTCCTTTTCGAGTTTCTTCTTCTAACTATAGGCAAAATTACATGCCACTACGGGGCATATGTAGAATTTGTGTAGTGCGCAGGTCCTGACATGGTTATGATACGCCCTTTCAGTGACAAAGGTCTTCCGACGGCATTCGTCAATCAAGTTGCACGTGAATACAGGCCGATTTTCAGCGTGCATCGCAGCTGGAAGAGACGGCGCGGTGGCTAGTGGGACACCATCCTGGTTCGAGGAGGCACCCACAACTTCGCTGCCAACATGCGATGTAGGGGGAGAGTGTGAATGAACACGAACGATGTGCTGATGGTGCAAGTCCTCTATGAGCACATATACAGTCTGAGAACGAGGCATATGTCATTCACCTCCTGAAGTAGATGTGCGAGCGTGAAGAAACTATTGCACTGCTCGCACTTGGGCAGTCGTGGCTCTGGCCTTGGTTGATAGATATGTGCGTGCCACAAAATCTGAATACTTGTAATGGGCCATCGGAAAGTAATCGACATATGCTGAGGGATCGTCTGACGGGTCGAGGTAGTTGCGGTCGATCTCGCTCGTCGGAGGGAAATGGTCTTGTACGACCGAGGCGGCTGCCTCAAGAAGGTCGTCTGGAACAAGGATGTGCTGGTTTCCAAGACTGACAGACATGTTGAAGGTGAATGACATTGCATCCTCTGCCCACAGGATGCAAGGGATGTCGCAAGGTATAAGCTTGCGGACGACAGCGACTCCGAGTCGGTTGTGTTAGAATCTAGGGGTCGGTCGGTCGTCAAACAACTTGAGTTTGCCAAATGCCTCCCAATGGCCGTATTTCTCGTCGTTGTATTCTTTGCGATCTGCGAGGTCCATTACATCCAATTGTACGTTGGTTGAACAAGGTTGGAGGACCGAGGTATAGGACCTATCTGAGTTTGAAAACGTAAGGATCCATTTTGGAATGAGCGTGTAATATTGATAGTGTCTGCGCCACGTGGAATGACGCAGAGTTCGCTGAGACAAAAAGAGTCTTGAACTCGACATTCACGACAACAGGGGATATCTTTCTTTCTTTCTCTCTCACCATATACACGGCACACACACGCCAAACACACGCCAGTCATGGGGTCAGTTCCACTCGCGAACCATACATGTCATCACTAAACGCTTCTCCTCCACTCCCGCAGCGAAACCACACAGCCAAACGGCGACAACTCACCTCTACCCCACGCTGCCCGTCAGAGGAGCGGCGCAATAGAGACAACAGACGGTACCCTCTATGTATCAAGACCCTTTCGATCTGGCACATCCAAGAAACTCAAGGCCATGATCACCTTCACCCCACGCAAATCTCATTTCGATATCGAGAACGTCGAGTCCAGGAAGAATGAATTCAGGGTGAGTTCATTTCACACCTGGTCGTTGCTCGGGGCGACGCTGGGGGATGTCCAGTGATGGCGTATAGGATTAGGATGGCAGAGAGAGAAGCCTCGTCGCGTTTGGTCTGGTCTCGTCGTCGCTCGGCTTGCCGTTGCTCGAAGCGGGGTTATCTAGCGGCGAGAGATGGAACCCACATGGACGGCACAGAGGGACAAGCAGCATCGCTTTGGGTTTGGCCAAATCGCCGCAAGTTGCTAACGCGGTTCATCCTCTCCAGGGCTTCTTCACTCTATTTTGGATATCCATGTTCCTGCTCGCCGTGTCCACCTACGTACGAAGTATAGACGCGACCGGCATGCCTCTCCCTTTCGACTTTCTCAGCCTCTTCTCCCGCGACGCCCTCAACCTCGCTCTCAGCGACTTCGCGCTCGTGCTCAGCACAGGACTTGCAGTCCCCTTTGCCCTCGCAATCAAAAACGGGTACATCAAATACTACTGGACTGGGGTCCTGATCCAGCACGTATGGCAAACGACGCTGCTGCTCGGAGTCATCAAGTGGACGTTCCAGCGGAACTGGCCGTGGGTCCAATCCGGATACCTGACTCTGCACACGTTGGTGCGTGACGCTGACACTCGTCGCATCCCGAATCAGCTAACACGCGCGCGCTCAGGTCATGATCATGAAAGTGCACTCCTACGTCAGCACGAATGGCTACCTGGACCACGTCGACTCCCAAGCGCAAGCCGCGCTGAAGGAGCTGCACCGTCTCGCGGAGGAATCGGACGGGTCGTACGAGAACGCCGTCACTGCTGCTCAAGTGAACCGTAAGGCACTTGACCAGGCCGCTCTCGCATCCTCTGCCTCATCGACACGGAACGGCACACCGAATGTGCCCGATGGCACGACCGCGACGTATATCGACCCTGCGGCGGCCCTAGCTCTGCGTGAGACGATGCGCTTGCCTACCACACCGAACTCCCCGCTGAAGAACCTCGTCCACATCGAGCTCTCCTCGAGCACCGCCACCTCCGCCACTCACCACGCTGCGATCCACGTCGTCAGACACCTCCGCGACAGACGTGCTTCTCATGGATGGTGCGATGCTCCCGACGACAGGGAATAACGTGCTGAACGGGGACGCGGTGAAGCATGCGAACGGACCTCACCCGCTGTCTTACCACCCGGACGAGAAGATCGCAGCGTTGGCGAGGGACTATTCGGAGATGGAGGCGGAGCTTGTGAGCGTAGGGCCCGAGAACGTGCGGTGGCCGCAGAACATTACGTTGAAGAATTTCGCGGTGTACCAACTCATCCCGACCTTGGTGTATGAGTTGGAGTATCCCAGGACGGACAGGTGGGTACCTCGACCGTGATGCGTGGTTTGAGGAAGAGGCTGATGATGCGTAGAATTCGCCCGCTGTACGTGTTTGAGAAGACGGTGGCGACGTTCGGGACGTTCGCGCTGCTGTACACTGTTACGGAGAGCTTCATCATTCCGCTCACGCCGCGACCCGAACAGTCGTTCTGGCGGTCGCTACTGGATCTGTCGCTCCCGTTCATGGTCGCTTACCTTCTGCTCTTCTACATCATTTTCGGTGAGTGCTTGAATCGCTGGATGAGGTTGACCCGAGGCTGATGGAAATGTGTAGAGTGCATATGTAATGGGTTTGCGGAGCTTTCATAGTGAGTGCATCGCATTGAACTTCTATCGCTAACGCTAATGGACGCGATCTAGTTTTGCCGACCGCCAATTCTACGACGACTGGGTACGTCCCCCTTCCCCCAGAGCCCCGCTCACCTCTAACCTACCCATTATTTTCTAGTGGAACTCAACCTCCTGGGAAGAATTCTCGCGGAAATGGAACAAACCCGTACACACATTCCTCCTGCGGCACGTGTACGCGTCGACGATGTCCTCGTACAAGATCTCGCGGCAGAGCGCGATGTTCCTCACGTTCCTGCTCAGCGCGGCGGTGCACGAGCTGGTCATGGCGATCGTGACGAAGAAGATTCGGATGTATCTCTTCTTCATGCAGGTGCGTGTAGTCCTTGATGACTTGTGTTCCAATTGCTCATGGGGGGTGTTGTAGCTGGCGCAGATCCCACTCATCGCTGTGGGCAGGCTGCCAATTATCAAGCGGAATCAGCTGATGGGGAATGTCATCTTCTGGATCGGGTTGTATGCGGGGTTCCCGCTGCTGTGCGTTGCGTATTGCGCGTACTGAGCGCTGAGCGCACACCCGAGCAACCCTCGCCCGCGCGCCGTATACCGGCCGACTGTTTGGATCACGACCGTCACGACCACCTACGCATCTCTATCTATTATAATCGCATCCCGACGTCTACAGCCTAGAATCTCTCTCCCTCTCTCTACACACACATACACGCGATCCGTTTTCGTTTTTGTTTTCGTTTTATTTTTCGCTTTGTTCGTTTTTTACACGTAGCGTACTTGGATGGGTTCCTCGTATAATTCGTTTACCGTGGAATGCATTATGCATGGTTTAATTGTATAACGTTATGGCAGGATCGATCTCATGTGTGGCTGGACGGTGCCAGTGGTTAACGTTGTGATATGAGTCCAGCAGAGTGACTGTACTTGAGCTCAAGACAAACGATTCCGCAAGTATGGATGTAGACAAAAGAGCATCATCCATCGTACATATGCATGTCATGCTGAGTATCATAGCAGAATCAAGCACAGAACAGGGTCCTCCCGGCTCACAACATTGACTTCTCATTCAGTTCATTCGGGCTTCGTGACCTTGACCTTGGCCTTGGACCTCCTCTTCGGCTCGGGTTCGGGTTCGTGGTACGTCTGAGTCGATGTAGGCGAAGAGGTGCTGGATCCCGTCGTGGAGGTGCTGCACGTCGGCCTTCGTGCATCCGGCCCAAGTTTTGTTTAGGGGCGGGGGCGGGACGCGAGCCTGAGGGTACTGGACCTGTGAGAAGGGGCTTACGGCTTACCGTGAGTGTTAAGAGGGTCCGGTGTGAGGGCGTGTCGGTGGAATTTCAACGGTAGGTGTGGTTATCTGAAGCAAGTTTCGCGCTGAGGACATGATTTGCTCGCGGTACTGGCGTCGGCTCAGTAGTATGATCGTTTTGTCGCGTTTGCGATCCTGATCCGACTTCGGGATTTCGTCTTTGTGTTGGGCTTCCCCCTCTGTATCTCTGGGGACGACCTACGAAGAAGCTGAACTGCGAATAGGTCTACTCTCGTTGCAACATGTCTTGCATCGTGGCGACCACCCGATGTACATCGTCCGGGCATCGGCGTCGACTTACCGCCTGCCTGCGTGGTAGGGGTGTCCTGGGACAGTGTCGTCGAGCATTCTGTGGGATGTCAACGGGAGAGATGTCGAAAGTAGGACAGCACTCTCCACGTATTTTGGTCCGTGATCGATCGTGATGTACGATGACTCATCACGAGTCGCGCCACCTCAGCACACGCAGACCTGGTCTTTCATACGAGATTGCGGTGAGTACATTTGTTTTTAACGGATTTTGATTGCTGACATCCTTGCACCCTAGTCTCTGTTGAGCCAACGCACTGTTCGAAGATTCGAAACCCAAACTGCCGAAACACTGTGCCTCGAGGCACTTTCAATTGGGCCCTGCACACTTGGATTGCTATACATGTATCTCGAAGCTCCTAGCAAGACGCACTCTTTTTCCACGTTCTCCTAATGGCACTGGACGACGGCGCTTTAGCTGCCTACCAGCAACTTTGGACGATGTAGCCTACATTTCAGTGCAACGAGTGCAACGGAAAAGCTTTTGTTTCTGCGAAGGCGTTGAGGAAACATATCAGAGACGATGAGGTGCACGGAGTTTTCGTGTGCCCTGTCCAAGCGTGCAAATACAAATACAATCGGAGGTGCAATATGAACAAGGTGAGCTCGCTCTGTTGTGGAGCCGCGAGCAGAGAATATACCTCCCTGACTCTTTTTCCTTCGCCAGCATTGGACGCGTCACCACCCTGCTTTGGACCCGATCAATTGCCCGTACTGCGTTGCCACATTCATGTCGCCTGACGATTACAGAGTCCGCAGACACACGGAGCAATGCGTTCCAACCATCCCACTCCAACGGTTCAACGTACCAACCGAGTCTCGGCTCAAGCTGGAAGCCCGGCTGCCGGTGTGTGACCAGTGTTATGGGTTTTTCACGAACGCGGTACTCCTACAGGAAGTAAGCGATGTATGCTCCAAATGCCAGTTTGGCCTGTGAGCTCATTTGAGGTCGTCAGCACATTGATCGTTTTCATCCGTCCCCTCTCGCTCCTCGAGGTGTCACCGAAGTCGTCGACGAGTCCCCGAGCCAGGACATCGTGCTGGATACATCTGTTATAGCTGGGGTAGATGCTCGGAATTTAGGTATGCATCTCTGTATTTGTGCCGCGCCGCCGACCTTTGCTGATTCCAGGTGAAGCGGGCTCAACATCTGGTGCAACCGATGATGGTCACAACTGGATTTCAGTTGCGGCCATGATAGAGTCACTTCTGGATGATGATGAATACAATTTTGGGCTGCGAACACAAGATGAGGGTAGCTGAGCAACGTCCCATTATCTGACAGCTATGCTAAACTTTGTGTTTTCAGCAGACACTGCGTACGGAGACGACGATGCGGCTTCAAACGCCGGAAGCTCATTCGGAAGCTTCACAACAGCTTCCCTCGCGACCTCGCCTACTACTCGTCACTGGTCAGTTGGTATTACCTACCCCGACATCCTCCGCCCTTGCTCCCCAGTGTCGTCTGTGCTTGAAACGCTCTACGAATCCTGTGACAACAATGTGCGGTCACGTTTTCTGCCATCTGTAGGTCTCCAGCCTCTCCCATTGACGTCTCAAGATCTCAATCCCAAACATCTCTGACTCGTATCTATAGGTGCATTCTGGCTGAGCTAGGCAGGAACGTGCATTGTCCTACCTGCAGGTATCCAATCTTCGTCAAGCTCGAATTCGCGACAACGTAAATAGGACTGGCGTGTATTTGTACGCATCTTCGTTTCTGAATCTGAATCTGAACTTTCGTGAAATTGGTGACATCAGCGCATGCTCTGACAGGATGGGCGGAAAGAACCGACAGTACCGTGACTGCGGGTCCGGCGTTCGAAGGTTCGAATCATGCCTCGAGGCACTCTGGACCCAGGTGCTTCTCCGCAGACCACTATATATGCCCGGAGTTCCCAACAAGACGCGGTCCCTCAACTCATTCTCCAGCCCTCCCGCTGCCTGTCTGAAGCGTGCATAGCGTCCCATAGCTCCTCGCTCGGTACACTGAAGTTTTAGACGTCAATGTCTACTACATTTCAGTGCAAAGAGTGCAATGGAAAAGCTTTTGTCTCTGCGAAGGCGTTGAAGAAACATCGCAAAGACGACGGGGTGCACGGTGCATTCATGTGTCCTGTCCCAAGTTGCGAGTTTAGACACAATAATAATAAGATGAACAAGGTGAGCTCGCTCTGTTGAAGGTATACCACTTTAAATAATTCTTTCATCAGCATTTCAAGATGTGTCATCCTCTTTACAAGCCAATCAATTGCCAGTACTGCATTGCCACATTCACCTCACCTGATGATTACAAAGTTCACAAGGAGACGAAAGAATGTGTTCCAATCACCCCACTCAGCCGACGGTTCAACGTTCGAACTGAGGCGCGGTCAAAGCTAGAGGCTCGGCTGTCGGCGTGCGACCAGTGTTATGGTTTTTTCACAAATGCGGTACTCCTCCAGGAGGTAAGCGACGAAGGGCTCAATTCCCTTTGACCTGTATACTCATCGAGACCATCAGCACATGGATCGTTTTCATGCGCCTCCTACTCCTCAGGTTGTCGCCGATCTTGTCGACCGCGCGTCGGCAAGCCAGGATATCTCGTTAGATGGAACACCTCTTCCAGCTGAGATGAATACTAAGAATCCGGGTATGCGTAGCTGTATTCGTCTCGTGTCCTCGACAACTGCTGATTATTATCACTGTCTAGCAACACTCACAGACGGCAGTGCAAGTGGTTCCGACGTCCAGAGCTGGATCTCGATTGCTTCCAAGATAGAGTCACCCCTAGACTCAGCGCACGATCTTAGCTCGGTAGTGAAAACACCGGTCAATGGTAACGGTGCGTCTTATGATGATCTTCTTTCCGCTGTGTTGAGTGTAATTTTGTCAGCAGACACCGTACCTGAGGACGATGATATTACTTCCCTCATTGGAAGCTCAGCCTTCAGCTTCACAACGGCTTCCCTCGGCGTGGTATCGTCTACTCATTGGCAACCGATCCAAGGTCCCGCCAGTGAGGACGTCGCCTCCTCCGAGTCGTCGACTCGAACCACGACATTGGAGGTCGTGGGCTCCGAGGACGATCTGCAGCAAACAGGGGACATCGTCAGCGATGCCGAACCTGAATGCTCAGAGAGTACGCTACCACGTATCACCGTTGATCATATCCCAGCTCCAAAAGCTCTTCCACGGGCACCGGCGCAGAGCTTCACCTCCTATGTGTCACCAACTGGAGTGACGAGTTTGAACAGCTCAGTGACAGCTCAGGCTACGAGCACTGCTCATACGCCTACCCCGACATCCCCCATTGTTGGCCCTCAATGTCGTTTGTGCTCGAAAGGTCCTACCAGCCCTGTGACCACAATGTGTGGTCACGTTTTCTGCCATATGTACGTCTCCTCCCAGCACCAGCCTGTCGACAGTAACACTCACCCGAGTATACAGGTGCATCGTAGCAGAGCTAGACAGGAACGTGCATTGCCCTACCTGCAAATTTCCGATCTTTGTCAAGCTCGATTTCGCGACAACGTGAATAGTCGGTGGACTTCCAATGTCTTGAGATAGTACTGGCATGTATTCAAGTTTATACGCATCTTCGTCGTTGTCGTCGTTGAATTTGAATTTGAACTCCGCGAAGTCACTCGATGACAAGCGCATACCTCGCAGAAATCTATTGGCATCTGCTTGAATAATTAACGGCGTCTTCGATTTTTTTTCACTCTACTTCCAAGTCCCGAAGGTGGATGTTTGATCCAACGAAGTCCGAGATGACGATGACTGCTCAGGCTGACTATTGAGTCTCCGAGTCATCGGGGTTGGACATCACATTCAAGTTCGAAACACTGTCTACATGCTACAAGCAGACGTGCGTTCTCATGGATCTATTACTGCATAGGTCTCACGCCGCAGGAGCAAAAAGACACCCGGCCGCTCACGTTGCGACTCGATTTCATGAAAGAGGACACAAGCATCAAGGTTGTCGAGCTTTACTGGGACCGTGGTGAAGTCTCAATGTGAACGCAGTGTACTATATACCTCTCGTAGTACTTGTACCGTACTATGTATGATCTCATGAATGGGTGCATGACATAATCGTGGTGACGAGTGCAAGCGCTCGGACTCGAAATTCTCCCAAAATACTACTAGACGGTAGACTGCAATTCGAGTGTTCGGGGTCCCAGCGTTCGGCAGATGCAATGCCGAGACCTTGGGAGTCCGGACTCCGGACTCCGGAGTGAGAGCTCATCGTCACTGCCAGCGCGGCCTTGCTCATCGTCGTCCACGTCCTCCAAGCACCTTTCCACCATGTCTCAAACGCACACCCACGGCCCCGGCCAGCCCTCTCACTCACATGAACCCGCTCCCCAGCAGCAGCCGCAACAACAGCAACAGCAGATCATGCGTCCCCCGGACCCGGTCATGCAACAGCTCATCGAGGAGAGCTTCCAACCCGTGGACGTCGTGCTCGGTGCGCCAGACAATTCTTCCGTGCTCTGCGCCCCGCACTCGCTGGAGAAATGCGCGGCATGTGACGCAGACTATACCGCGCTGAACAGGATCTCGCGGACGTTGCAGATGAACCCGAACCTGCGGTGCCCCCCGCCGCCGAACATCGTGTCGCAGAAGCTGTCTCAGGCGATCAACACGACCAAGGAGGAGGGAAACGTTCGTGTCTCTGTCTTCTGTCCGCAAAGCTCGTATATTAATGTTATTCTGCAGGCATTCTTCAAAGCTGGCCAGCGAGACAAAGCTATTCAGCGGTATACCATGGCTGCCAGCATAGCTGCGCAGCGACCACCATGGGAAGCCTCCCAACTCATGCGTGAAGAAGTCGCTACTGTCGTCTCCAACCGTTCTGTCGCGTACCTGGAAGAGGGTGACCCCATCGGCGCGCTGGTCGACGCAGAAACCGTCATCGCGCTGAAGAAGCCATGGAGCAAGGGTCATTTCCGAAAGACGAGGGCGCTGATATATATGAAGCAGTTTGAGGAGGCGAAGGAGGCGGTACAGCTGGGAATGAACTTTGAACCAGCCAACGCGGTATGTGTCTATCCTTCTGTATGCGGTCACGCGGTCGGCCTCGGTTCTTACAGGTTGTCCAATTCGTTCAGGAAATGGCCCAGATGTTGGTCGAAATTGAAGAGGCCCTGCGACGGCAGACAGAAGAGAGCGTCCGCCGGAGACAAAAGAGGGAGGATGCAGACCACTGATCCACGTCTCTGCCTCTAGTGGAAGCAGTATCCTTTTCCGACTTCACTGTGGATATCCCCCTCATTGTATCTTGCATTTCGCACTCCCTGTACAGCATTCAGCGTCATCCGGCTGAACGTTCCTCTACCTCTCGTCCTTTGGTTATTTATCGGTTTTGTTATTTCATTATTGCATCCATTCGCAGCCGCATGAATCGACTCTCGCATCGCAGGTTACATGAAAGCAAGAATAAAATATATTGCGTAAGTCACTTCTGGATGCATGAGGCTACAAGTACACCGGGTCGTCCACACTCAGAAACTCTAACGTAGCAAGATGGTTGACATGGTCATTTGTTCACTTCGACGTAACTATTGACCCCTGTATTTTGGAAGGGCGATAACGGCAACGTGGTAGTTGCCCTTTGGTTTCAGCCCCATAATGCGTGACGGCCAAAGGTTGCGACGTCACTCACCAAAAACAAGCAACGTGGAACCTTGGCATTGGACCACCACGATACCGAACATCTAAACAAAAACAAGGACTCCCGCGGTCTATGCTCAGCATGTTGCTGCATGACATGCTGGAGTGGAACGTACCACGGCAACACTGCTTGGCCATAAGACACCGAACTTGACGGCAGGGAGCTCGACAAAACCAAGGACCGCCACGGTTTATTCTCAGCATACTATTGCATGCTGGCAGGAGAACTTGGACGTACCGGGGAAGCACGCTGGATCCACCAGCTTGACCACAAAAGCAGCGAATCGGGGGGCCTATGCTCAGCACACTGTTGCGCAGAAGCGTGCTGGGACTCGACGTACCGGGGTAGACCATGACACGGAACATAGTCAACAGCCAGCCATTGGGAGAGACTCTAGATGCGAGAAAGCTCCGGCAAACTGTGCCCTGTGCCCGGAAAGCCGCTGTGTAGCGGAGTGTACAACAGCTGCACACCAGATTCTACGCCCCTCTACACAGTGGCGTGCTGGACTTAACGTGTCGGGGAAGGCCATAAGACTGGTTCGAGTATGGTCGGTTGTGGACGTCCGTACTAGAAGCAAAACGACTCCGGGGGCCTATTCTCAGCATGCTGTGGCAGGCTGGTAACATGAAGAAAAGGAAAAAAAGTTAGACGTACCGGGGAAGACGCCAAAGGACACCAGCCACATGCTTGCATGATCCAACCTGCGAATCATACCCTCAGCGACTCTTGCATAGTGTGGGCTGGTACGGGACTTGGACGTACCTCAGACACCTCGGTGGCGACGACGGTGCCGCACTTGAAACGTCGATATGGATGACCTGCTAAGGATCCTGGCCTCAGCGATGCTCTTGCATAGACATGCTGGTACGGGACTTGGACATACCTATACGACGCCGCCACACTTGAGATGACTTGGGCGTACCTCATATCGACGACGAAAATGCGTCGCCACTTGAAGCTGACCTGAAGACCATGGCCTCAGCGATGCACTTGCATAGCAGGGCTGGTATGGGACTTGGACATACCTCGTAACACCTCGACGACGAGGACGAGGACGCGTCGCCACACTTGAGACGATGATGAAGTAAACCTGGATACCATGGCCTCAGCGACTCTTGCATAGTTGGCTGGTACGGGAGTTGGGCGTACCTTATACTTCATCCACAACGACGACGACGACGACATGTCGCCACACTTTGAGCCTGACCTAGGTACCGTGGCCTCAGCGGGGCACTTGCATAGCAGGGCTGGTATGGGACTTGGACATACCTGAGTGAAGGCCCATACGAAGTGAAGTTTTGTTAGTGGAGGAGAGGAGAGGAGGAAGGGAAGATGGTGGTGGTACCAGGTCAAGAGAGGATGGGGGATCGTCTGGAGGGAGTGCCCGCTTTTATAGAGAAGGAGGCTGACGCAGTGGTGGCTGGGTCTCAATCGCAATTGGATGGACGCTCAAGGTCAGCCTCGAGGTCAGCCGCCAGAATACCTGTACCACTTGGGGGGTTCAAGCATTTCTATCAAATCAGATAGGGCCTCAGTTTATTGATAGCATAAGAAATACGTTTAGTTGCAAGGGGAGCACAGAACAAGTAGCAACCACATAAAGACAACAAGCACAACAAAGCCGGAAACCAGCAACAACAAAGAGCAATCTAGCACCAAGGCGCTCGCCTAACCTTCACCTTCCCGTCTTTCCTAAGCACCCAAGCAGTCGTTGTCAAGTTATCTTGATCATCTCCCGGGTTGTCTTCAGCAAAGAACGAGCTCCAGCTAATCGTCTCCAGAGCCGGCAGGGTTCGAGCAATACAGGCGCTCGCGAACAGCTCTGTGGCGCGCACGTTCTTGGAGAAGAGCTCGAAACATTGAGGGCAAGAGTCTGGTCCACCGAAAGACGATGTTCCCATGACTGCAGGCCCTATAAGGGTTTGGAATGTGATGCAGCGGCAGTCGTAGAGATGATACTGGAAGATGTCGAGTTCTGAGAGGAAGATCCCGAGGTGTAGGGTGGTCAATTTGGTCAGAGGCACAAGGGCGGTTCCAAACGCGTACTGGCGAGATCATATCAGTACAAGAGATTCTGAATCCTGGATTATCACATACAGAGAGGTCCTCGGCATCGACGTATACGTCGGGTATCGGCGAGTGTACAGTACAAGTAGACGCCTCTTCGTAACAGTCCCAGCAGCAGTCGTCGACCAAGCGTTCAGTGCAAGTAAGCTGTAGCGTCTGCAGGTTCAAAAATTTCTCTGAGATGCGGGAAAGCAGAGCAGTGTCCACTCGCGGCAAGAAAGATAGAGTAAGATGCAGCAAGCCAGCAGGCAGATGCTTGAAGAGGTATTTGATGAAGGTGTGCTGGGTGCTGAGACCTTCTGGCGACATGTCGATCTCGACCGAACTGAAATTGGTGAAAGCAGCAAGATTGTCTAGTTGGGAGAAGACCACTATGGAGACACTTTCGAGTGATCTACAGGTAGTTATATGCGCATATAGTCACTACCATAGTCACGCCTAATGACCTCAAGATACTCACCGAGCCCATGAGACCACGCCTGGAACTTTGCGCAGGTTCGTCCATTGGTCAATTGATGAAGCGCAGAAAGTCTTGAAGAAGTTCCTAAATGCGATTTGACGGAACTGATAGGATGCGAGGGAAAAGTTGGCAATGGAGGAAAAGACGCGTTTGGGGACTAGGACTGCCAATATGATTTCCTCGAGTACTTCTACAGGAAAGATGCACTTCATGCGACAATCAGAGTCATAGAACACTTATGAAAGAAATCAGTACTAGTGATAACTCACGATTCCAGGAACGAGTTTGCTATGATTTAGCGTCAGAGCGACACCAGTGTGCTTTACTTCGCTGGTTGATCGCAACTGGTAGCGGGGTGACAGAACATCCTCGGCAAAGCGGGATGGCATGACTGAAGAGTGAAGTTCTGGTGTACAATGTCTTGATACGCGTGCAGACGAGTACCAAGATGGCTGGCGATGAGTATATGTGGACGGGAAGAAAGACGAAGAGCTCCGAGTCAGGAGCGCCGGCAACGCGTCGCGTCGCGATCACGTGTATGGCACGCTAACATTTCCAAGACTCGAAACTCGTCGTAAGGGAGCTATTATGCGGCCGTCTATTCAATTCCAGTGCCTGCTGCGTTGTACACGTTAATCTAGTCAGGTGAGGTAGCCAATACTAAGTAAGGAATGATGATACAATAATGTTGTGAAAAATCAGAAGTGATAAATGTTAAGTTGTGTCCATGGGTCATGAAGAAGTCGTAGTAGCCCCGGCCGCGTTCCCGGCCCCTCTAAGATGCAACTCATCCAAAATCTTCGCCGCCTCCCCACACTCCGACGGACTTCTGAAGATCCGCAACGGGATATGCTTCGGCGCATCTATCCGCGCTCTGTACACTCTCGTCTGCAGATCATATTGCTTCTTCTCTGCATCCGACATCGGAGGCTGTCCGCCCATCATAGAGCCTCTCGTCGACGAGCGCGAGGGTGTGCGGGAATACGGTCTGCCGGTTTGCGACACTATGGGGATTGGACGCGAGGGTGTGGGAGCGGGAAGGGGTCCAGGCTCTTCAGCGATTGGCGAGTCGGTGATCGGAGTACCGGATGACGAGCTTGAGCTCTTCAACGGAAACGGGGGAAGCGGTGGTGGTAACACAGGCCCTTCATTCGAGTCGTAACTGCTGTTCCTAACAGGTATGAGCGTCGCCTCCGTCGGTGAGATCTGCTCCGACTGTGTGCGCGAGGGTCGACGCAGTGGTGCGATGTATCTTAGCGCAGCGCGGGGAGTCGTCGCCTCTGCGACGCTCCGCGGTCGACGGGGTGTGAAGCTCACATCACCCAGCTTCGGGCTACTTGACGGTGTAGATACCACCGAACCGGGTCTGGGTATCACCACTGATAGTGAACCCCGACCGGATCCGCTCCCATTGACGATGATGGGCATTTCATCCTCAGAACATCGCAGGACTTGCTCTCCGGTAGGGTCGTCTAGAGGTTTGACAACGTCACTGTTGTTCGCGTCTCGGATGAAGATAGCTAGGATCTGCGATGGACGGTCCCGCGCGAGCTGTGTATAAAGTTCTAGATCCTGTTCTCCTGAGTCGCCAACGAGGAAGAACTGGGAGTCAGGGAAACTTTCGAGGACATCTACGATACCAGCTCGTTTTCGTTCAGCTGGTGCAGAGAGAAGACCGTTGAAGAGAGAGCGACCCGCGTAAGATTTGAGCTTGACGGATCCAGGAGGAAGGCGTGACAGCTGGATGAACTCGCTCACCACAGGCAAGAGTTCGAATGGGCCATTGGACTGGTTGCAAGATGAGTATCAATGCGGACATGAGAGGAGTATCCTACTCACCACATAGTGAAACCGCACTCCACGCTTCCACATCGCGATATACCAGTCTGCCATGCCTGGAATGATACCGTCTCCCAGATCCTTAACGAACACGTTTCTGAACGCAGCTCGTGCACCCTGGAGGATCCCCGAGAACTTCACAGTATCGTCAATATCCGAGATGACCCGAATCGTCGTATGAGTGAGAGGAACTGAAAGCGTCGCGGTCACAGAAGGTTGCACAAGCCTCGGTGGCCTTGCGAAGTATTGCGCAGATGCGGGCCCTATTGAAGTTGGTGTCGACGGACGAGAAGGCGGTGGCATGAGCTGTGTGGTAACAAACAGCTCGTGTTCCATGTTCGGATCTCCGAATGCGATGTGCAAGGCTCCTGGGTGTTGACAGATCGTTTCCCAGTCCAGGTTGAACCGAGCTGAGAACGAGCCGTCAGCAGACGTGGTGATTTCTCTGGTGGCGATGGGCCGCTTGTGAAGAGCGTCGTCATCATCATCCAAGCCGTTGAAGAGCGGACTCATGACTGAGTCGTACAACGTGGGATCAGATGCATAGATCGCAATACGAAGCGTCCGATTGGAAAGGGCTGTCGCCCAGAATGGATATAGACGCTGCTCGAGATTCGCGTGCCACTTCTGTAACGAAGTGGCCATTGACGACGGCTCGGGCGGTGAGTGTGATCGTGATGAAGAGTTGCTGGAATGCTGTGAGGAGTCAGACGATTCAGCAGGCTCGGTTTCGGTCTCGGACTCGAGCTGACGGAGACTGTCTTCCAGAACCTGCATCTCGTTGTCTTCATTGATCTCGTCTGGACGGGGTGGCAGATGTTTCTCGGCGAGGAGCTCTTCTGCAGATCGAGCCAGACGATCCGCTTCCGCGCCCTCCACGATCGTGGGTATGCCATTGACGACTTTAGGTAGAGAAGCGTAACCTTGAGAAGCAATCTCAGTGTCAGATTAGACCAAGGCGAATTGAATGGGACCTCACTCTTTGCGATCCTTAAGAATGCCCTCCCTGATCGAGTGCCAAAACCAGGACCACTGAACCGCGAAGCAAACCCGGACACGGAGAGTTCTATACTGAATTCGGCGTCTAGATTCCGCAAGTCAGATTTGTGGCATGCAACAGAGAGCAAGCGACGTACTGTCAAGGTTCTGTGTGTTCGGCTCCCTGTATCTCCGAGCAGCCCACCCAGGAAACAGTGACAACTTCTCGATAGCATTGGCGGCAGCTTCGTCGTTGGGTTGCCTGATCTCCCGAATCTTCTGCCCCGCCCACTGACCCCAGCTCTGCTTTCCGTACGTGTTGGCCTGCGGTCCGTTGTTGTTGTTGGGAGCTTCTGATGTCGAGACTACGACCACTTTTCTAGGGTCTCGTTGGGCTACGTAGCTCTTGATGGTGCGGGAGGCGACGCTGGCGATGGATCTCCACGACATGTCTTCAGGCATGGTGGGCGTTCATGTAGGGTGTGAAATGATATAAATGTGGTGACAGACTGGGAGAACGTTAGAAACAGCACTCGCCACACTGCTTGACTATGCTCACCAGAGTTTGAAATTCTAATGGCTACAGGTGGTTGTAATCGCAACGATAAGAGGGCGGAGTTGGGTCGTGAGCCTGTTGCAACGAATTCTGTGAGCTTGCTCTGGGGAATACAGACCGGAGCAATACTCACAAGTGATGATGGGGGTCCTTGAATGTTTCTGAGAGCGGGTTCGAATATATATCACTGCTTGACCGTAGGCGGCAAACCTAAGCAACTACGTCAGCAGCGCGCTGCCCCCAACAGGGTCCGGTATACCCGCGATGAACACTTTCAAGTTGCAACTCGTAAGCGTGCTTGTAAAAAAGGTAAAAGGCGAGGAGCTAGTACACATGGATGAGGAGGTAACGGCTTGGGAGAGGAGGTTGGAAGAAGGTGGTGACACAAAAGCTGAACATATCGGCGCTCGATCACTCGGGAATCTCCCCAGCTGCCATCTAACCCGGGCCCGACATACTCAGCCATGTGACTCTTCCTCTCGTTATCGTGCATTTCTGAAAGTGGTTTGGAAAGAATATATTGGCATCCTTCAAGTACAATACAAGTTGTCTCTGTTCGAACTTGGTTACAACATCGAAAGTTGGAGTAATGACTGTGCACTGAGGACATGTAGCGCAGTTGAGCGGATGTCTGAGCAGAAGCAACCGTGACGGCGCCGGCAATAAACGGCAACATGGAGGTTGCCCTTTGGTTTCAGCCCCATGATGCCCAACGGCCAAAGGTTGCGACGTTACTCACCGAGGATGACCGACGTTGAGACTCGGGAATAGCGTCGAGCTGTGCACAAAAACAAGGACACCGGGGGCCTATTCTCAGTATGCTATTACGTGGCATACTGGCGAGAGAACTTGGACGTACCAGAGAAAATCAAACGAAGACATCGATCCTATCGACGTCACTCGACGACGAGCTCAGCGATTCTGACATACCGGCTAGTGGTACGGGGCCCGGACCCGTAACCGTGACCGACTCGGAGATCGCTGAGAGGACAGGAAGACACCAAGAAGGAACAACGAAGGGAAACCTCCGAGGTTGAGGGGGACAGGAGATGGTGGTAAGAGGATAAGAGAGGGTGAGGGATTCTGAGCTCGAGGAGCACCACTTTATAGACCCAGAGGCTGACACGGAGGTGGGATAGTCCGAATCGCAAGTCATTTTAGTAGCTCAAGGGTCAACCTCATAGTCAGCCGCCATCGAACAGTTGGCACAACGAGGTCGCTCGAATCAGTCTGCGGCGTCGTGTTTTTCTTAGCAAATTATCTATGCGCAACGATGTGAGAACAAGAAGCCAACCACAAAGAATTTTAAAACATCGAAATCGGACGTCTTCAGCGGTCGACCCAAGGTCGACCAGCCGGGCCTGATGTTATCAATGATGACGAGCAAACGCGGTTCCATTGAGACGGCGATACAAAGGCGTAGATATTGACGCATCAGCAGAAGAGCGAGAGCCCCACTTACATATGATAACTTGCACTAATACTGAGTATGAGAGGGCGAGTGATTCCAATAACGACTCGTGACTCACATAAAGCTGTTGGCAGACAGGATCTCCGCAACTTATTTATATTGAGCTCGCCAATACATTTTCTTCACAATTTGAAGGCATCCCAGGAGCAAATGAAGGTGCAGCACATATGTTCAAGAGGCTAAGTCCTGGGAAGCTCTTCGAGATATAACCCAGAAATTTGAAAGCAGGGTCGATCATGTCAGCAGTCAGGGAAAACAGTTTAAAAATGCAGCAAGCGAGGCTGATGTGGGTTGGGAGGATATCTTCGTATACGACGAGTACATAGACGTTCAGCGGATTCAATCGAAGAGCATCAGTCGAAACTCCGCACAAGCTCCGCCTGCAACACGTCGTCGCAATCACGTGAACCTGTTACGTTTTTGCCGTCTAATTGGCTGGACCCTCCGTCACTCTTGGCCTTGTCTTGGCCCCCCTCCAAAACACTGCCGCGTTGAAGGGGAGGGCTTGGTTTGGGCCTATCTCGGCCCCAAGCATTTGACCTTCGAGTTAGCGATTTGTTTGTATATCCTGAGGCCAAGCAGTGTGATCTCGTTCGCACTTGGGATGCACAGCAAAACGATTGGCGGCCTACCATATTCGGATTCGCCGTCTCGATCACTGCAATCTGGACCACCGATCGTAAATACCCTCTTGGCGTCTAGATCGCCACCCAGACAACTTCAAGAACTACCAGATTCTGCAGAACTCGACAGGTTGCTATGGGTATCTGCGAGGCGAGCGTCATAGACGCTCTACACTACTACGTATCTCGCCCCGAACCTCTCTGCCTCCAGACGATTTACCACAGGGTTCGTTCATGTCATGGGTCAGTCCACATGCCATTTTCAGTTGAGATGTTCAATACTCACTGACGACGACGAGGAGCCTCACAGCTTGGATTTGCCTCCGTTCTCTTTCATTGCATGTCCCAAGATGCTTCTTCGTCGACCTTACCATTTCAGAAGCGAACAATTAGGAGTAGGCCGAGTCTAACCATGGTCCAACAATACTCCTAGTTCATCGCCCCTCGCCCTCGATCATACGCGTACGCTGGAGATCCACAAGTATAAAAGCCCCATCGACGACACCTACAAGTCTCAGCATCCAAGTGATCATCATCGCCTTCGAGCCCCACCACCTCATATCACATCTTTCATACCTCGCACCACTTCTCATCCAGCCAAAATGCGTTTCTCCATCTTCGCATCCTTCGTCGTCGTCCTCGCGGCCACCTTCGTCTCCGCCGCCCCCACCCCCGAGCCCGGCTACTACCATCCCTACAAGTTCAACGCGGGGTCCGCTCAGTCGGGCAACGCTGGCAACGCCAACGGCGGTGACGTCGTCAACGCGGCCTCTGGCGCGAGTGCCGTCATAAATGAAGGCATCAGTACGTCCCCTTCCTCTCTAATCATACCAGCTCGCTAACTTTCCCCGTTCACCACTGGTAGACAAAGCTGGCAAAGGTGGTTACTCCAGTACCGGCGACGCCATCGGTGGAAACGGCTTCGGCGGTGGAAACGCACGCTCGGGCAACTCAGGCAACGCGAATGGCGGATCTGTCATCAACACTGCCAGCGGCGCGAGCGAGGTCTACAACGGCGGCGCAAGTGAGTCTTCTGTTGCCACCGGTCTCCTCAGAATTCAAGCTGACTGCGATGAATCTTCTGTAGACATTGCTGGAAACGGCGGTTACTCCTCCAGCGGTAATGCCATTGGCGGAAACGCGTACTAGGCTGACAAGTGTCACCGAACTCCAGAGTTTTTTGGATGTACTTTGTAGTGTGGACTTGACGGACTTCATGGACCACTTCTGCTGGTATTGTGAGGATTAACGTTACCTCTGTATCGACGTTAGATCGTAGTAGCATTGTATCGATCTCTACTATCGTACATTTTGACTCACACTTTACTACGTCCGATCTCAGTGATTGATGTCAGCTCAAGGATCACGATCGGGTACAGGAGCTCTGTGCCCATGGCAAGTTCGTTCGTGTGCAAGCTATCGGCTGCGAAAGGCGTCGGGAGGTCGCCCCAGTGATCACGGTCATGTCCATCGTGACCGGCGAGATGAGAGATTACGGTGCGCAATTGAATGTGACTCGGAGTACTTAGCGAGACGCACTGGAAGCGAACCTCGACAAACTTCATGAACGATGTCTTACTCGCGGCGTCGGAGAGATCTGTGAACCTATACTGGCCGGATGTACGTGACCACCCGGCATGACAGTTCTACAGTCCTTTTCTAAAAATAGATACACTGTTCAGATGGACCTACACTCTCAGGCTGTACGAACCTGTATAAAAGGGCAAACTAGTACCATCCGAGTCGAAGCACCCAATCACCCACAAGCATCCAACCTCACCGCATAATCAATGGCAACAGCAGACGATTGCAAGGATTGCATTTCCGGTACGTAGCACGATGCGAATCAGGCTTCAAGGTCTTCAAAATCCCTTCTCGTACTTACTAGACCCGATCCAGGCGTTCGTCATGAAGGCGAACCACAGGGTGAGCCGTTGCAGCCCTTCTTTCATTTCCGGAGATCCGTCGTCTGAGATTGAGTACTATATGTTGTCGTGACGAGCAGGTAAGATCGAGAAGATCGGCGGGTATGATTGCTACATCGCCACCCCGCCCGAGGAATACGCTCATGAAAAAGTGGTCCTGTTCTTGACGGATGTCTTCGGATTGAAGTTGAATAACAACTTGGTACGTTCAAGTTCAAGCCGGACATACCGACCATCGTCACCATCTGATTCGTTTTCAATTCCGTCGACAACAGCTTCTGGCCGATGACTTTGCTCTGAACGGATTCAAGGTGGTCATGCCGGACATCATGCGTGGCGAACCCGTCAGCGACGCGGAGCTAAACAGCCCGACGTTCAAAATGGACGAATGGCGCGCCAAGCACGGAGAAGAGTCCTGGATCCCCGTCGTAGATGGCGTGGTGCAAGCGTTGAAAGCGTCTGGCGTGACGAGGATCGGGACCACTGGGTACTGCTTCGGTGCACCTCCGGCTTTCCGACTTGCCTTTGCGCATGAGAGCCACGTCACGGTGCTCGCACATCCGTCCAGGTTGGACGTCCCAGGCGACCTGCAGGTAAGCTGCTAATATCTTGCTGTGGCAAAAATAGAAACCATAGGTTATTTAATATTATGAGCTCGCAGAAATACAAAGAGGTGTCGAAAGCTCCTCTGCTGATCAATAGCTGCGAGACGGACAGAGCATTCCCTAAGGAGAGTCAAGCCGTAGCGGATGAAGTTCTTGGCAATGGCCAGTTCACTCCCGGATACGTGCGAACTTACTGGGATGGCTGCACTCACGGGTTCGCAGTCAGAGGCGACATGGTAAGCATGCGCAACTTTCATATCACGTCGGAGATATGGATCGATGCTGACGGGATGATGCAGAGCAACCCTAAAGTGAAAGCTGGCAAAGAGGGAGCCTTTGAGGCGTCGGTGAAGTTCTACAAGAAGTATCTGTAAGGGCGTGTTGGAAGGATACTAGTAAGGCATAAGGCAGCTATTGAACAGGGATGTACAATACCGATAGACAACTGAAACCCTTTGAGCGAACGTATGACTATATAAAGAAATCCAAGCGTTGCGGAAAAGTACACGTTGTGGAGCCACGCAAAGAGTATTGATACAACCTGCCGTCAGTAGAGATATCATCGCTACAAATCTAAACAATACACAGATCCCCATATGTAGTTCATATCTCTTCTATTCGGCTATCCTCGTCTTCGTCTTCGTCTTCTTGAGGCTTCGCTACTGATAGAGCAGCCGCAATGGTGGTGGGATCATCATTCTTGCTGTCGTGTCCTTCGTCCCGTTGCAAAAAGTTGACGAGGCGTACTACATGCTCGGTCACCTGACCAGAACATACAAGAGTTAGCACATGCGGATAGAAATCGTAGATGTGTACCTACACTTTCCTCCTGCTCGGTCTCGTGCAACGCTCGAACTATCTGATATACGCCATGCGCGCGAAGGTATTCTCGGCCCCAGAATGTCGTACAGAGCAGCAAGAGTGTTTCCACGTGGTTTAAGCGTAGGTATTGGTCGGCCTCTCGTGTTTTTGTCGATGGAAGGAATTGGAGTGCTGCAGGAAGTAAATCTTGATCCTATGTACACCATATCCAGGTCAATTGCTGCTCTGTAAAAGAACAGAGAAAGTTCATACCTCCAAGTCGAACTCTTCTGGACCGGCTAATGGGAGGAGGATAAAGGGCAGGATGTCCATTCCAGGCGCTCCCGCTGTTGACGGCGGGGCTGCAACCTTTACCGTTTCAGGCGACAACAGTGCTTTATGTGCATGTACTTGGAATGCGCAATTCCTACTCTGGTGTCAGTCACATCAGTAAAGGAGATTGTTCGTTGTGACCTACTTAATCGCGGACGTGACGCCACCTCTCCGAATCAAATCAGGATGTTCTGTGAACACCAGGATTTTGGTGAGGGGATACTCCAAAGGTTCCTCAGCGAGTAGCGGGTTCGCTGGTCGAGGTGTCACAAAGAACAACCGCCCTGCTGGTGTCTGTCGTGTCATCCATACACAACACGAACAGCCAATTATGCATTTTGGAACTTACGGCAGTGATGTTCGCAAAGACACTCGAGAGGAAGTGGAGGTTAGCTTCACGCGTTCGTTGATCTTCGTCTGCACCGTCCGGAAGCGCAGACTTGCTAAAAGCTTCAATGAGAAGAGGGAGAGCCAGGATGGACTTGGGGTCGCCGGTGGGAAGCGGGTACGGGGGTATACATGTTCCTGAACGAGAGTCGACGGCGTAGTATGTAGTCGCAGACTTTTCGTCCGGATGTACGGATACAGTAAGTGTCAAAAGTGCAGCACATACGGATGCTGATGTTGTCATGTTGGAGATGAGCATGGAGGCCAGATCGGCGAGTTTAGATTGCGGATTCTGCGGGTCAGAGAGGTTGGTATATATTTGGACCCGATGAGGGCGGCGCTCACTAGGATGTAGGAGACGAGGAAATTAAGAAAGGTTGGCTCCGACAGGGACGATATGAGCCTGGCATCGTCCGAGAGGTTTACCAGTGCTTTGAACGCGTCGTGCGCAACAGCCTGAAATGTAGGTCAGTCAATGTTTCGTCGACGTTGCAAGCAAGCATACCAGTGAATCTCGACATAGGAGCTTTAGGGACCGTACTACATCGTTGTCTGTAGCAGCCTGCAGCCCTCCGGAGCGTAGACCGTCAAAGAAAATATGGCGGTGTGGGGACTCCTTCGGTGTACATCCCAGGAGGTTTTCGAGAGCGATCTGACGGACAGCTGGGCTTTTGTCGCGTAAGAACGGGATCAACTATGCTCAAGATGAGATTTAGCAACGACATCGACCCTCCCCGACGCACCTCTTTCACTTCTTCTGCCATGGTCGGTCTGAGTGGATGTGGTAGTCTCGAGATGAAACTTTGCAAGGACGCCGAGAAGCCGGTTATGTAAGTTTACCGGATGTGGGCAGTCGTGGAGTTTTGTCAGCGAGTGCGGGGAATTTTTCACCTTCATCGCCTTTGTGGTGGACCATCACCATCTCTTTTCCAGCTCAAATCGCATAGACGACTCTTTTGTCGACAACTTCGCCAACACTTTTCACGTATTCCATTTCATCCAGCTTAATATGACCAATGGAATTGTAAACGGTACCGGTCTAGAGAATCAGTTTGGTACGTCTCACGCACACGTCCTCCCAAGTGGCTCCATGAAACTCATCCTTTTCTTGGCCCTCCTCTCCAGCTTCTCTCGGCATCAATGGCACAAAATCTGCATACGTTCCCCCCCACATGAGGGGTCAGCAGCGGGCTGCGTCATCGCCCGTAGTTCATGTACCTGCAGCAGCAGCAGCCGCAAACGGGTACGTCGTGCTGTCTTTTCTCGCTTCGGCGTCTTCAGTCGTGACTCACGTCCCGAACAGCAATGGTTGGAGCGACTCACGCTCTTCCACTCCTTCTCGCGGCGTCGGTGCACCTCGTGGGGGGTACAGTGATAGAGGCGGTGGGGCCATAGGCAACGGCGCTCCTCGTGGAGGAGGCGGAGGTTGGGGTAGTGACAGGGAGAGGACACCCTCCACCAATGGATGGTACGGCAACACAGGCGCAGCCACCAACACTAGGTCCGAAGGAAGACGTGGCGGCGACCTCCCAGGCTTTGGGTCTTGGAAAGACGGTACCCACGTCGCTGGCTCCCGCAACACCAACATGGAGAAGGAGTTGTACGGTGTCATTGATGACCCGTTGAAACAACACACTGGAATCAACTTCGAGAAGTACGACGATATTCCCGTTGAGGCCACTGGTGCCGGTGTGCCCGAACCGATCAACGCCTTCACCAATCCCCCTCTAGACCCGGTGCTTCTTGAGAACATCGGATACGCTCATTACACCACACCGACTCCGGTGCAAAAGTATTCCATCCCTATTGTTGCAGTGGGCAGAGACCTTATGGCTTGTGCTCAGGTGAGTTTCCCATTCGACCATCCTTCTGCAAATGATCCTGATTTCCGCCCCTCTAGACCGGCTCTGGCAAAACAGGCGGTTTCTTGTTCCCGATTCTTTCAGCCTCATTCTCCAACGGACCTCGCCCTCCCCCGGCTGAGCCGCAGGGCGCAGGCTACGGTCGCACCCGTAAAGCGTATCCTACCGCTCTTATCCTTGCTCCTACTCGTGAGCTTGTGAGTCAGATTCACGAGGAGGCTCGCAAGTTCTGTTATCGCTCCTGGGTTCGGCCTGCTGTCGTGTACGGCGGTGCCGACATCAACGTTCAGCTACGCCAGATTGAGCGTGGCTGCGATCTTCTCAGTGCCACCCCCGGTCGTCTTGTCGATCTTATCGAGCGCGGGCGCATCAGTCTCACGAACATTCGTTACTTGGTCCTGGACGAGGCCGATCGCATGCTTGACATGGGTTTCGAGCCCCAGATCCGTCGCATTGTACAAGGAGAGGACATGCCTGGTGTACAAGACCGTCAGACGCTCATGTTCAGCGCCACGTTCCCCCGTGACATTCAAATCCTCGCTCGCGACTTCATGAAAGATTACGTCTTCCTTTCCGTCGGCCGTGTTGGCTCTACTTCGGAGAATATTACCCAGAAAGTTGAGTACGTCGAAGACAGTGACAAGCGCTCCGTCCTGCTCGACCTGCTTGTCTCTCAGTCAGATCCTGGGTTGACTTTGGTCTTTGTCGAGACAAAACGCATGGCAGATATGCTGTCTGATTTCCTGTTGAACAACCGCATCGCCGCCACCTCCATCCACGGAGATCGCTCCCAGCGCGAACGAGAGATGGCTCTGCAGACTTTCCGTAGTGGTCGCACACCCGTGCTTGTCGCCACTGCCGTCGCCGCCCGTGGTCTCGATATTCCCAACGTCACTCACGTTATCAACTACGACCTCCCCTCCGATATCGACGACTACGTCCATCGTATTGGTCGTACTGGTCGTGCTGGTAATACCGGTATCTCTACCGCCTTCTTCAACCGTGGTAACCGCAACCTTGTGCGCGACCTCCTTGACCTGTTGAGGGAAGCCAACCAAGATATTCCTTCGTGGCTCGAGACCGTCGCTGCTGAATCAACATTCGGTGGTGGAGGCGGTTTCCGCGGTGGACGTGGTGGCGGACGCGGACGGGGTCGCTCAGTTTCCAACCGCGACGTGCGCTCCGGCGGCGGTGGTGGTAGCGGAGGTTACGGTGGAGGCCGTGGTGGCGGTAGCGGAGGCCCCAGCTATGGCAGCAACACCTACGGTGGCGGATACGGCGGCGCCAGCGGTGGTCCCAGTGCCTACGGTGGTGCCGGGGGTGCCGGCGGCAGCTGGTGGTAGAGCCTCCATGTTATGGCCGTATGCACCTCGCATGCCTGAGACCTGTCTCGTCTGCAACGCCTTTCCTATGTCCTATATGTCCTTCCCCTACCTCTTTGTCGCTCTCGCCCATGTTACTACGCACGACTAGACTCCATCTATTCGGCCAAGAAAACCCCACATAACCCTGTTGGACTCAGCTTCCTACTCCGTATCATCCCTGTCAGCTCTCCAATCTCGGACTACGCGCATGGTCTTCTTTGTCTCGTTTGCATCGCACTGCTCATCACGGTTATTGTACTGGCCCTATCTTATCATCGTCTCTGTTTCTTTACGTGTGGAATTCTCCCCTACCATCGTATTGCGCCCTAATCATCCCTTCCACGGCCAGCATTTTTTCATAGACGTACATTCGGGGCCTTTTTTCACCCAAGCATGAGCAGACTTACAGTGTCTATCTTCGTTTCGCGATACCCTGATTTCATTATTGCGACGCGCAGTCGGACATTCACTATATCCTAGCCACACGAGACAATCTGTTAGAGCATCGCACATCTTGTAACGTAGTCCACTATTTACTTTTTATTATTGAAGGCGTTGTAAGAACAAGACGAATGCGAGAGCTGGAATTTGAGAATGGCCGTTGTGCTTCGGCTGTAACCGCTTACCGGCTGACGGTGTCCTCCACTCGGACCAACTTGTCTTTGACTTTTCTCCAGCATCTCAGTCTGGCCGCCACCGTCGTGGCACTCCCATCTCTTGGATAAATCCCAAATACTAACACCAGCTCTTTTTCGTCCACGTCAGCCAGCGTTTTCTGTCTGCTTGCGTTGTACACGTTACCCACATCTGTCTTTCCTAGGATCGTCGCAAGAAGCCATGTACCGTGCGCCTTCCCCCATCTTCGACGTGCCCGAATTTCCGACTCTTAGGAGAGTCAAGCCTCTTCCAAAACGCCGCCGCACCCTCGAGACACCCCCCAGCGACGACGCAGACAACCCGCCGTCAGCCGTGCTGGGCCCCGATGCCACAGCGGAAGAGCTGATCGCACACGCGGACACTTTGTCAGCACAGATGGCGATGCAGTCCTACTATATGCCCATCCTCGGTGGCGTCCGAGACCTCTTCAAGGACGATCAGGACAACGATGGACTGGCACCGGTCGATTTGGGTGGTATGGGGTACGGAGGTGGTGGACATGACGAGGACAGTGGTGATGGGGACTACATCGATCATCTTCAGCAGCCGGGCAACACCAAGAAAAGAAAGGTGCCCGCTAATATGTCCAATGCTGCCCATGGGCACGACGCGAGCTCGACGTCGGGTGGCGAGGACGAGCCTACGGACAGAGCTATCCCCACCGGGCGCACCGATTCTGAATACGACTCGATCGGCACTCAGGCGCTAAATGCGTCGTCGGGAGGAACGAGTCAGAGGAGGGGAAAGCTCTCGCGGGCGACGGCGGCGGGTCTGCAGCATAAAGAGATGCTGAAGAGCAGGAAGCGGCAGCTTGCAGTGGTCTTGGGGGCGCTATCTCATGGAGACACTTTGGCCTTGGATCACGCATTGTCCACTACCTATCCCTTCACCCAAGGCGTAGGAGATGGCACACACCCGGACTCTGTACGTATCCGATTATCGCGTCGGACAGCTCCACGTCTTGCACGAGCATACAAGGCTTTCCATCACACCCTCGACCCGCCAGAAGACGAAACTTTGTTACCTGAGTCTGACTTCTCGTTCGTGTACCATAGCGCCAGTAAGTGGACTCCTAGCCTCGTGTGTTCTATACCTTTTTCATCACCCAACATGCTTGTCTAGCGTCCGACCGGCTCATTGCGACCAAGGAGGAAGTAGCTGCGCTGCATGCTCGCTTCGAAGCAGAATTTGCCAGGCAGACCGCAAGGGCTGCCGAAGCTGCTAAGCAGGCTGCTGCGGTACTCAACAGTCTCCCTGGAAGCAAGAGAGCGGACGGCGCGAAGCAGCGGCGCTCCTCTACTGGCAAGGTGGCAGAGCCGAAGCCGTCTTTGGTTGATCAGACGCTACTCGGAACTCCTCCCCGCACTGGGAAGAAGAAGAAACGCTCTGCGCTCGCCAATGCCTCCAATCCCCATCATCTTCGCAACTACGTTCCTTCTCGACTCCCTCACAATGGGCAGCTGAGCAACGCGCAGGCCCTCGCAAACGCGCAGAACCTCATTAGTCCCCTTCCCCTCCGTTTCTTAACGGCGGACGTGCCGCCCCGTCGACGGTCCAAGTCGACTGCGCCACCGGTATCGAGCCTCTCTAACCCCGCCGAGGAATGGATTTGTCCGTTCTGCGAGTACGATCTGTTCTTTGGAGACGACAGTGCGCTGCAGAGGGCGACGAGGAGTAGGAAGAAGATATTGAGACGTCGTAGACGGGCTCGTGAGAGGGCGGCAGCCGCTGCCAGTGGCACGGCGTCCGCAACCACGAAGAATGGGTCGAACAATCCCGCTCCGGTTGATGCAGCTGATGCTCAACCCGGGTATGAGGCCTCGCCCGATGCGCCCGTGCCTGCAGCTGGAAAGCAGACGCGGCCGAAAGACGAGCGAGACCGAGGGGGGCACGACCAGGCTGGGACTGGGACCGGAATACATTCTGCTACCTCTGGTACCCCACAGAGTACCTATGGATAGTGTCGCTGTGCGCATCGATTCCACACCCACACACGCATATCGTGTCACATTTTCCATCTATTATATTACCCATTTGCTTCTAGATATTGCTTTCTGCACTTGCTAGCTAGCTACGCTCATTTTATTGCATTTCCGTTGAGAATGAAAGGGTTCCGAATCTGACTTTGGGTATGTCGAATCTGTGGCTGGATCTTCCTGAGCCTCTGACGGTGTCAGCGCTAAACGGTAAACCACGTGGCACGGGGAAATCTATATGGAATAGACTCGCTCTGTTGCTCCGCTTCACTGTGATTTAGAGGCCCGGTTGTTTGGGAAGAGATATAAGACGGTCGGTAAGTGACTTTTTGTTTGTGAGTATCAGAGACATTGTCCGTGTACGACCACTGCTAAAACACACCGCTGCGTTGTTGCTGGAGAGGCGGTTACTAACGTCGATCGCAGGGTCAGACGGACTTGGCGGCAGTGAAAAAAACAATTGCGGTGCCTCCACTATTGGTAGAAGACGACATAATCGGTAAACTGCGACTTGCGTCCTTCCACCTGCATCTTGTGTCTCATCGTCTCCTTCAGCTCGAAAGCGTGTGCTGTAGCAGGTTGACTTTCTGCCCAGGCAGTTCTTACCCATCAACAGCCAAGAAGAGTCGTAAGTCGTCCGCCCGCACGTTCAGCTATTTCCTTGTTATATACCGTCGGTCGCCTGCGGATCGGGAGATCTTTCCTGCTTGTTGCCAATTAGTGGGCAATCACAAAATACCCCGTATATTTATGCCCCATTCTTCCGCCTCGGACGATTCAGGGGCGTACAAAACTTTCGTTCATCCATCACTGCACGCAGGGCACGCTCTGGTCGTGCATCGTCCTCTCTCCGCCATGACTCCCAATTCTTGTTGCTCATGAACCGGTTTCATGTCTCTCATTCTTCTGCTCTCGTCCCTCCTCCTACATCGTCCAGCCACTCACAAATGTCTGTCTCAGCCTTGAGCGGTGCCGCCCAAGTTGCAGCAGACGGCACGCTATCGGGTCGTCGCGCCAGCTCTCACTCAACTCCCACCCAGGCGCTGACGGCATCAGCAGACCCTCGTGGTGGTGCGCAATCTCTCTACGGACCAGTCGTTCACGCCTATACTTTCCCCTCCCAAATGGCGTCC